>JAUCBJ010007000.1:0-23435 GCA_032718475.1 Nemertoderma westbladi | reverse complement strand
CATTAAATTCGGCACAGGTTACGATCAATAAAATTTAACAATTTTCAAAATACGGAGCCCCGCCCCCCTCATTCCTCTCTCTCTTTCTTAATGTCCACTGCGTTATTTTGATCCCGTCGCGTTTTTATTTTATTGTGCACCGGCGGGAGCCCTGTACTTGCTCTACGGAGACTGATTGAGGGAATTAAGTCAAAGAATCTCCGCGCTGTCCTGACTTTTGTGGACTTCAAGAAGGCATTCGACTCAATCCATAAAGGCAAAATGCTGGAAATCCTAAGAGCTTATGGAATACCAGAGGTACTCGTTGCTGGAATTGGATTATTAAATTGTGACACAGAAGCGCAGGTACTCTCACCAGATGGTGAAACTGAGTTTTTCTCAATCCTGGCTGGCGTACTGCAAGGTGACACATTAGCACCATTACTATTTGTAATTGTGCTGGATTACGCAATGAGGACGGCCACAAAGGGTGAAGATCTGGGATTCACACTTCAAGAACGCAGAAGTAGTAGATATCCGGCAACTACAGTCACAGACACCGACTTTGCGGATGACATCGCCCTGCTCTCTAATACGCTAGCAGATGCACAGCTTCTACTAAATAAAGTGGAGAGGGCTGCTAAGGAGGTTGGATTGCATATAAATGTTACCAAGACCGAATTCATGACTTTTAATGTTAATGGAAACTTGACAACAATTGCTAATAATCGACGACTTCCAGTACCTAGGATCATGGATAGAGAGTAGCAAAAAGGACATAGAAGTTAGGAAAGCAACAAAAAAAACAACTCATCTGAATCAACTCATCAAAATACCATCTGGAAATCAGATCTCTCCAGGCACCTGAAGACTAAGTTCTTTCGAGCCATAGTGAAAAGTGTATTTTTATACGGGGGTGAGACCTGGACACTGACTAAATCACTTGAACAACGAATTGATGGTTGCTACACAAGTCTACTAAGGGCAGCCCTAAACATCAGCTGGAGACAACACATGACAAACGCCGAGCTTTATGGTACAATACCACATGTATCAACCACCCTCCGTGAACGCAGATTAAGATCCAGTGGGCACTGCTGGCGAAGTAAAGACGAGGTCATACCAGATCTACTTTTCTAGCAACCAATTCATGGAAAGCGTACCCGTGGACGACCGACTATAACATATATAGACCAGCTTGAAAGGGATGCCATTTTCTTATAGCAATAGTATAGAGCATTACAGGGGGGACGCATTACAGGGGGGCTACATATTTTATAAGGAGAGATAGAGCATTACAGGGGGGACGCATTACGGGGGGCTACATATTCATATTTTATAAGGAGAGTATAGAGCATTACAGGGGGGACGCATTACAGGGGGGCTACATATTTTATAAGGAGAGTATAGAGCATTACAGGGGGGGGGGGGGGGGGGGGGGATTACAGGGTGGACATTTCCTGCATGTCATTTATCTCTTATTTCAATCAACTTGTATATATTTTATAATGTTTGGGCAAGTTGAAAAGCCCGCGAAATTTCCTTTTCAAAAAGAAAAATGGTTCGGGAAAAATGGTTCGTTCATATTCTAGCCGGGTTTTTATGATTGGAGCTGAACATCATAGTTAACCAGGTCCATTATGGGGAGGGGGGGGGGGGGGGGGGGGGGGGTGGCACACACAATAATAATGTCTAATGCTTATTCTTACTAATAGACGTACCTTAGATACATTGGACAACAATACATAATATATGTGCTTCTGCAGAATTGTATGCTCTTTCAAATGGTATATAGATATCAACATATCTGGTTCGTTAACATTATAAAATATATATCATAAACATAATTATATAGATCACCCATCCATGGTGGTGAACAGGCATTTATATAGGAAACAGAGTGGAAGGGTTTACTGTGGAAGATCACCCATGGTGGTGAACAGGCATTCCTTTAGGGATCAGAGTGGAAGGGTTTACTTTACTGTGGAAGATCACCCATGGTGGTGAACAGGCATTCCTTTAGGAAACAGAGTGGAAGGGTTTACTGTGGAAGATCACCCATGGTGGTGAACAGGCATTCCTTTAGGGATCAGAGTGGAAGAGTTTACTGTGGAAGATCACCCATGGTGGTGAACAGGCATTCCTTTAGGAAACAGAGTGGAAGGGTTTACTTTACTGTGGAAGATCACCCATGGTGGTGAACAGGCATTCCTTTAGGAAACAGAGTGGGAGGGTTTACTGTGGAAGATCACCCACGGTGGTGAACAGGCATTCCTTTAGGGATCAGAGTGGAAGAGTTTACTGTGGAAGATCACCCATGGTGGTGAACAGGCATTCCTTTAGGAAACAGAGTGGAAGGGTTTACTTTACTGTGGAAGATCACCCATGGTGGTGAACAGGCATTCCTTTAGGAAACAGAGTGGGAGGGTTTACTGTGGAAGATCACCCATGGTGGTGAACAGGCATTCCTTTAGGAAACAGAGTGGAAGGGTTTACTGTGGAAGATCACCCATGGTGGCGAACAGGCATTCCTTTAGGAAACAGAGTGGAAGGGTTTACTGTGTAAGATCACCCATTGTGGTGAACAGGCATTCCTTTAGGAAACAGAGTGGGAGGGTTTACTCTATGGAAGATCACCTATTGTGGTGAACAGGCATTCCTTTAGGAAACAGAGTGGACGGGTTTACTGTGAAAGATCACCTATGGTGGTGAACAGGCATTCCTTTAGGGATCAGAGTGGAAGAGTTTACTGTGGAAGATCACCCATGGTGGTGAACAGGCATTCCTTTAGGAAACAGAGTGGAAGGGTTTACTTTACTGTGGAAGATCACCCATGGTGGTGAACAGGCATTCCTTTAGGAAACAGAGTGGGAGGGTTTACTGTGGAAGATCACCCATGGTGGTGAACAGGCATTCCTTTAGGAAACAGAGTGGAAGGGTTTACTGTGGAAGATCACCCACGGTGGTGAACAGGCATTCCTTTAGGGATCAGAGTGGAAGAGTTTACTGTGGAAGATCACCCATGGTGGTGAACAGGCATTCCTTTAGGAAACAGAGTGGAAGGGTTTACTTTACTGTGGAAGATCACCCATGGTGGTGAACAGGCATTCCTTTAGGAAACAGAGTGGGAGGGTTTACTGTGGAAGATCACCCATGGTGGTGAACAGGCATTCCTTTAGGAAACAGAGTGGAAGGGTTTACTGTGGAAGATCACCCATGGTGGCGAACAGGCATTCCTTTAGGAAACAGAGTGGAAGGGTTTACTGTGGAAGATCACCCATTGTGGTGAACAGGCATTCCTTTAGGAAACAGAGTGGGAGGGTTTACTCTATGGAAGATCACCTATGGTGGTGAACAGGCATTCCTTTAGGAAACAGAGTGGACGGGTTTACTGTGGAAGATCACCTATGGTGGTGAACAGGCATTCCTTTAGGAAACAAAGTGGAAGGGTTTACTATGGAAGATCACCCATTGTGGTGAACAGGCATTCCTTTAGGAAATAGAGTGGAAGGGTTTACTGTGGAAGATCTCCCATGGTGGTGAACAGGCATTCCTTGGCTTAACGAGTCTACAAGATTCATTCTCCCTTTCAATATTGACAATATTGTATTATTATTCACGCGAAAATCTACGTCGTAAACTGTTTTCTTAGACAATTAATCATCATAATTAATATCGTCTCGACTAATGTGCAGTGTAAAACATAAACTAATTATGGTTTTCTTCGCAGATTCATTCGCACTGCTCGCTTTAAAGGCAACCTACTCGCGATCAAAATGCTTCGTCAGTACAAAATCGAACTAAACAGAGATATGTTGATCTTACTAAAGAACATGCACGACCTGTCCCATAGAAACGTTTCGAGATTTATAGGGGCGTGCATAGACCCAGGTAACTCCTGTCTGTTAATAGAGTACTGCTCTAAAGGCAGTCTACGAGATTTATTGGAGAACTCTTCGATCAATCTAGACTGGTTGTTCCGTTACTCGTTAATGCAAGACATTGCCAAAGGAGTCCACTACCTGCACGCTAGCGTCATAGGTTCCCATGGCAACCTCAAGTCCACCAACTGCGTGGTCGACTCTCGGTTTGTCTGCAAGGTCACCGACTTCGGGCTGCTGTCTCTGAGTCACTCAACTTGGCGATCTCGTACCGATGAGGATATACCGGTATCGGCACATCAGTACTACTATAGGCGGCTGTGGACAGCGCCCGAGTTACTTCGAACCACCGGGAAAATGAATTCGCAAATCAACGCCAAGGTTAACGCACAGGTGGGTATTGTTGCCGTAATGGCAAAGTACAGGTGGGTAATGGTGCCATAATGGCAAAGTACAGAGTGGGTAATGGTGCCGTAATGGCAAAGTACGGGTGAGTAATGGTGCCGTAATGGCAAAGTACAGAGTGGGTAATGGTGCCGTAATGGCAAAGTACATGTGGGTAATGGTGCCGTAATGGCAAAGTACAGGTGGGTAATGGTGCCGTAATGGCAAAGTACAGAGTGGGTATTGGTGTCGTAATGGCAAAGTACATGTGGGTAATGGTGTCGTAATGGCAAAGTACATGTGGGTAATGGTGCCGTAATGGCAAACTACAGAGTGGGTAATGGTGCCGTAATGGCAAAGTACAGGTTAGTAATGGTGCCGTAATGGCAAAGTACGGGTGGGTAATGGTGCCGTAATGGCAAAGTACAGAGTGGGTAATGGTGCCGTAATGGCAAAGTACAGAGTGGGTAATGGTGCCGTAATGGCAAAGTACAGGTGGGTAATGGTGCCGTAATGGCAAAGTACAGAGTGGGTAATGGTGCCGTATTGGCCAAGTACAGGTTAGTAATGGTGCCGTAATGGCCAAGTACATGTGGGTAATGGTGCCGTAATGGCAAAGTACAGAGTGGGTAATGGTGCCGTAATGGCAAAGTACAGAGTGGGTAATGGTGCCGTAATGGCAAAGTACAGGTGGGTAATGGTGCCGTAATGGCAAAGTACAGAGTGGGTAATGGTGCCGTAATGGCAAAGTACAAGTGTGTGTAATGGTGCCGTAATGGCAAAGTACAGGTTAGTAATGGTGCCGTAATGGCAAAGTACGGGTGGGTAATGGTGCCGTAATGGCAAAGTACAGGTGGGTAATGGTGCCGTAATGGCAAAGTACAGAGTGGGTAATGGTGCCGTAATGGCAAAGTACAGGTGGGTAATGGTGCCGTAATGGCAAAGTACAGAGTGGGTAATGGTGCCGTAATGCCAAAGTACAGAGTGGGTAATGGTGCCGTAATGGCAAAGTACAGAGTGGGTAATGGTGCCGTAATGGCAAAGTACAGAGTGGGTAATGGTGCCGTAATGGCAAAGTACAGAGTGGGTAATGGTGCCGTAATGGCAAAGTACAGAGTGGGTAATGGTGCCGTAATGGCAAAGTACGGGTGGGTAATGGTGCCGTAATGGCAAAGTACAGGTGGGTAATGGTGCCGTAATGGCAAAGTACGGGTGGGTAATGGTGCCGTAATGCCAAAGTACAGAGTGGGTAATGGTGCCGTAATGGCAAAGTACAGAGTGGGTAATGGTGCCGTAATGGCAAAGTACAGAGTGGGTAATGGTGCCGTAATGGCAATGTACAGAGTGGGTAATGGTGCCGTAATGGCAAAGTACAGGTAGGTAATGGTGCCGTAATGGCCAAGTACAGGTGGGTAATGGTGCCGTAATGGCCAAGTACAGGTGGGTAATGGTGCCGTAATGGCCAAGTACAGGTGGGTAATGGTGCCGTAATGGCCAAGTACAGGTGGGTAATGGTGCCGTAATGGCCAAGTACAGAGTGGGTAATGGTGCCGTAATGGCCAAGTACAGGTGGGTAATGGTGCCGTAATGGCCAAGTACAGGTGGGTAATGGTGCCGTAATGGCCAAGTACAGAGTGGGTAATGGTGCCGTAATGGCAAAGTACAGAGTGGGTAATGGTGCCGTAATGGCAAAGTACGGGTGGGTAATGGTGCCGTAATGGCAAAGTACAGGTGGGTAATGGTGCCGTAATGGCAAAGTACAGAGTGGGTAATGATGCCGTAATGGCAAAGTACAGAGTGGGTAATGGTGCCGTAATGGCAAAGTACAGAGTGGGTAATGGTGCCGTAATGGCAAAGTACGGGTGGGTAATGGTGCCGTAATGGCAAAGTACAGGTGGGTAATGGTGCCGTAATGGCAAAGTACAGGTGGGTAATGGTGCCGTAATGGCCAAGTACAGGTGGGTAATGGTGCCGTAATGGTCAAGTACAGGTGGGTAATGGTGCCGTAATGGCCAAGTACAGAGTGGGTAATGGTGCCGTAATGGCAAAGTACAGAGTGGGTAATGGTGCCGTAATGGCAAAGTACGGGTGGGTAATGGTGCCGTAATGGCAAAGTACAGGTGGGTAATGGTGCCGTAATGGCAAAGTACAGAGTGGGTAATGGTGCCGTAATGGCAAAGTACAGAGTGGGTAATGGTGCCGTAATGGCAAAGTACAGAGTGGGTAATGGTGCCGTAATGGCAAAGTACGGGTGGGTAATGGTGCCGTAATGGCAAAGTACAGGTGGGTAATGGTGCCGTAATGGCAAAGTACAGAGTGGGTAATGGTGCCGTAATGGCAAAGTACAGAGTGGGTAATGGTGCCGTAATGGCAAAGTACGGGTGGGTAATGGTGCCGTAATGGCAAAGTACAGGTGGGTAATGGTGCCGTAATGGCAAAGTACAGAGTGGGTAATGGTGCCGTAATGGCAAAGTACAGAGTGGGTAATGGTGCCGTAATGGCAAAGTACGGGTGGGTAATGGTGCCGTAATGGCAAAGTACAGAGTGGGTAATGGTGCCGTAATGGCAAAGTACAGAGTGGGTAATGGTGCCGTAATGGCAAAGTACAGAGTGGGTAATGGTGCCGTAATGGCAAAGTACAGAGTGGGTAATGGTGCCGTAATGGCAAAGTACGGGTGGGTAATGGTGCCGTAATGGCAAAGTACAGAGTGGGTAATGGTGCCGTAATGGCAAAGTACAGAGTGGGTAATGGTGCCGTAATGGCAAAGTACAGAGTGGGTAATGGTGCCGTAATGGCAAAGTACAGAGTGGGTAATGGTGCCGTAATGGCAAAGTACGGGTGGGTAATGGTGCCGTAATGGCAAAGTACAGGTGGGTAATGGTGCCGTAATGGCAAAGTACAGGTGGGTAATGGTGCCGTAATGGCAAAGTACAGAGTGGGTAATGGTGCCGTAATGGCAAAGTACAGAGTGGGTAATGGTGCCGTAATGGCAAAGTACGGGTGGGTAATGGTGCCGTAATGGCAAAGTACAGGTGGGTAATGGTGCCGTAATGGCAAAGTACAGGTGGGTAATGGTGCCGTAATGGCAAAGTACAGAGTGGGTAATGGTGCCGTAATGGCAAAGTACAGAGTGGGTAATGGTGCCGTATTGGCAAAGTACAGAGTGGGTAATGGTGCCGTAATGGCAAAGTACAGGTGGGTAATGGTGCCGTATTGGCAAAGTACAGAGTGGGTAATGGTGCCGTAATGGCAAAGTACGGGTGGGTAATGGTGCCGTAATGGCAAAGTACAGGTGGGTAATGGTGCCGTAATGGCAAAGTACGGGTGGGTAATGGTGCCGTAATGGCAAAGTACAGGTGGGTAATGGTGCCGTAATGGCAAAGTACGGGTGGGTAATGGTGCCGTAATGGCAAAGTACAGGTGGGTAATGGTGCCGTAATGGCAAAGTACAAGTGTGTGTAATGGTGCCGTAATGGCAAAGTACAGAGTGGGTAATGGTGCCGTAATGGTAAAGTACAGGTGGGTAATGGTGCCGTAATGGCAAAGTACGGGTGGGTAATGGTGCCGTAATGGCAAAGTACAGGTGGGTAATGGTGCCGTAATGGCAAAGTACGGGTGGGTAATGGTGCCGTAATGGCAAAGTACAGGTGGGTAATGGTGCCGTAATGGCAAAGTACGGGTGGGTAATGGTGCCGTAATGGCAAAGTACAGGTGGGTAATGGTGCCGTAATGGCAAAGTACGGGTGGGTAATGGTGCCGTAATGGCAAAGTACAGGTGGGTAATGGTGCCGTAATGGCAAAGTACAAGTGTGTGTAATGGTGCCGTAATGGCAAAGTACAGAGTGGGTAATGGTGCCGTAATGGTAAAGTACAGGTGGGTAATGGTGCCGTATTGGCAAAGTACAGAGTGGGTAATGGTGCCGTAATGGCAAAGTACGGGTGGGTAATGGTGCCGTAATGGCAAAGTACAGGTGGGTAATGGTGCCGTAATGGCAAAGTACGGGTGGGTAATGGTGCCGTAATGGCAAAGTACAGGTGGGTAATGGTGCCGTAATGGCAAAGTACGGGTGGGTAATGGTGCCGTAATGGCAAAGTACAGGTGGGTAATGGTGCCGTAATGGCAAAGTACAAGTGTGTGTAATGGTGCCGTAATGGCAAAGTACAGAGTGGGTAATGGTGCCGTAATGGCAAAGTACAGGTGGGTAATGGTGCCGTAATGGCAAAGTACGGGTGGGTAATGGTGCCGTAATGGCAAAGTACAGGTGGGTAATGGTGCCGTAATGGCAAAGTACAGAGTGGGTAATGGTGCCGTAATGGTAAAGTACAGGTGGGTAATGGTGCCGTAATGGCAAAGTACAGGTGGGTAATGGTGCCGTAATGGCAAAGTACAGGTGGGTAATGGTGCCGTAATGGCAAAGTACAGAGTGGGTAATGGTGCCGTAATGGCAAAGTACAGAGTGGGTAATGGTGCCGTAATGGCAAAGTACGGGTGGGTAATGGTGCCGTAATGGCAAAGTACAGGTGGGTAATGGTGCCGTAATGGCAAAGTACAAGTGTGTGTAATGGTGCCGTAATGGCAAAGTACAGAGTGGGTAATGGTGCCGTAATGGTAAAGTACAGGTGGGTAATGGTGCCGTAATGGCAAAGTACGGGTGGGTAATGGTGCCGTAATGGCAAAGTACAGGTGGGTAATGGTGCCGTAATGGCAAAGTACAGAGTGGGTAATGGTGCCGTAATGGCAAAGTACAGAGTGGGTAATGGTGCCGTAATGGCAAAGTACGGGTGGGTAATGGTGCCGTAATGGCAAAGTACAGGTGGGTAATGGTGCCGTAATGGCAAAGTACAAGTGTGTGTAATGGTGCCGTAATGGCAAAGTACAGGTTAGTAATGGTGCCGTAATGGCAAAGTACGGGTGGGTAATGGTGCCGTAATGGCAAAGTACAGAGTGGGTAATGGTGCCGTAATAGCAAAGTACAGGTGGGTAATGGTGCCGTAATGGCAAAGTACGGGTGGGTAATGGTGCCGCAATGGCAAAGTACAGGTGGGTAATGGTGCCGTAATGGCAAAGTACAGAGTGGGTAATGGTGCCGTAATGGCAAAGTACAGGTGGGTAATGGTGCCGTAATCGGAAAGTACAGGTAGGTAATGGTGCCGTAATGGTAAAGTACAGGTGGGTAATGGTGCCGTAATGGCAAAGTACAGAGTGGGTAATGGTGCCGTAATGGTAAAGTACATGTGGGTAATGGTGCCGTAATGGCAAAGTACAGGTGGGTAATGGTGCCGTAATGGCAAAGTACAGAGTGGGTAATGGTGCCGTAATGGCAAAGTACAGGTGGGTAATGGTGCCGTAATGGCAACGTACAGGTAGGTAATGGTGCGTAATGGCAACGTACAGGTAGGTAATGGTGCCGTAATGGCAAAGTACAAGTGTGTGTAATGGTGCCGTAATGGCAAAGTACAGGTTAGTAATTGTATCGTAATGGCCAAGTACATGTGGGTAATGGTGCCGTAATGGCAAAGTACAGGTGGGTAATGGTGCCGTAATGGTAAAGTACATGTGGGTAATGGTGCCGTAATGGCAAAGTACAGGTGGGTAATGGTGCCGTAATGGCAAAGTACGGGTGGGTAATGGTGCCGTAATGGCAAAGTACAGGTGGGTAATGGTGCCGTAATGGCAAAGTACAGAGTGGGTAATGGTGCCGTAATGGCAAAGTACAGAGTGGGTAATGGTGCCGTAATGTCAAAGTACAGGTGGGTAATGGTGCCGTAATGGCAAAGTACAGAGTGGGTAATGGTGCCGTAATGGCAAAGTACAGGTGGGTAATGGTGCCGTAATGGCAAAGTACAGGTGGGTAATGGTGCCGTAATGGCAAAGTACAGAGTGGGTAATGGTGCCGTAATGGCAAAGTACAGGTGGGTAATGGTGCCGTAATGGCAAAGTACAGGTGGGTAATGGTGCCGTAATGGCAAAGTACAGAGTGGGTAATGGTGCCGTAATGGCAAAGTACAGAGTGGGTAATGGTGCCGTATTGGCAAAGTACAGAGTGGGTAATGGTGCCGTAATGGCAAAGTACAGGTGGGTAATGGTGCCGTAATGGCAAAGTACAGAGTGGGTAATGGTGCCGTAATGGCAACGTACAGGTAGGTAATGGTGCCGTAATGGCAAAGTACAGGTGGGTAATGGTGCCGTAATGGCAAAGTACAGAGTGGGTAATGGTGCCGTAATGGCAAAGTACAGAGTGGGTAATGGTGCCGTAATGGCAAAGTACAGGTAGGTAATGGTGCCGTAATGGCAAAGTACAGAGTGGGTAATGGTGCCGTAATGGCAAAGTACAGGTGGGTAATGGTGCCGTAATGGCAAAGTACAGGTGGGTAATGGTGCCGTAATGGCAAAGTACAGAGTGGGTAATGGTGCCGTAATGGCAAAGTACAGAGTGGGTAATGGTGCCGTAATGGCAAAGTACAGAGTGGGTAATGGTGCCGTAATGGCAAAGTACAGGTGGGTAATGGTGCCGTAATGGCAAAGTACAGGTGGGTAATGGTGCCGTAATGGCAAAGTACAGAGTGGGTAATGGTGCCGTAATGGCAAAGTACAGAGTGGGTAATGGTGCCGTAATGTCAAAGTACAGGTGGGTAATGGTGCCGTAATGGCAAAGTACAGAGTGGGTAATGGTGCCGTAATGGCAACGTACAGGTAGGTAATGGTGCCGTAATGGCAACGTACAGGTAGGTAATGGTGCCGTAATGGCAAAGTACAAGTGTGTGTAATGGTGCCGTAATGGCAAAGTACAGGTTAGTAATTGTATCGTAATGGCCAAGTACATGTGGGTAATGGTGCCGTAATGGCAAAGTACAGAGTGGGTAATGGTGCCGTAATGGCAAAGTACAGAGTGGGTAATGGTGCCGTAATGGCAAAGTACAGGTGGGTAATGGTGCCGTAATGGCAAAGTACAGGTGGGTAATGGTGCCGTAATGGCAAAGTACAGGTGGGTAATGGTGCCGTAATGGCAAAGTACAGAGTGGGTAATGGTGCCGTAATGGCAAAGTACATGTTGGTAATGGTGCCGTAATGGCAAAGTACATGTGGGTAATGGTGCCGTAATGGCCAAGTACTACTACTACTACTACTAGGTCGAGCGAACTCGGACAGTGGAAATGAGATCCTTCCAGGCTTCCCGATTCTCCATAGTTGTCGCAATTTCGTTTCTCCCAAGTTCAGTATCCCTTTCAAGTTGATCTATATATGTTATGGCAGGTCGTCCACGACTACGCTTTCCATGAGTTGGTTGCCAGAAAAGTATATCTGGTATGACCTCGTCTTTACTTCGCCAGCAGTGCCCACTGAATCTTAATCTGCGTTCACGGAGGGTGGTTGATACAGGTGGTATTGTACCATAAAGCTCGGCGTTTGTCATGTGTTGTCTCCAGCTGATGTTTAGGGCTGCCCTTAGTAGTCTTGTGTAGCAACCATCAATTCGTTGTTCAAGTGATTTAGTCAGTGTCCAGGTCTCACCCCCGTATAAAAATACACTTTCCACTGTGGCTCGGAAGAACTTAGTCTTCAGGTGCCTGGAGAGATCTGATTTCCAGATGGTATCCATTTTTGATAGAGCTAACCAAGCCTTTGCGTTCCTAACTTCTATGTCCTTTTTGCTACTCTCTATCCATGATCCAAGGTACTGGAAGTCATCGACCTTCCTTAGTTCATTATTATCAATGGTTGTCAAGTTTCCATCAACATTAAAGGTCATGAATTCGGTCTTGGTAGCATTTATATGCAATCCAACCTCCTTAGCAGCCCTCTCCACTTTATTTAGTAGAAGCTGTGCATCTGCTAGCGTATTAGAGAGCAGGGCGATGTCATCCGCAAAGTCGGTGTCTGTGACTGTAGTTGCCGGATATCTACTACTTCTACGTTCTTGAAGTGTGAATCCCAGATCTTCACCCTTTGTGGCCGTCCTCATTGCGCAATCCAGCACAATTACAAATAGTAATGGTGCTAATGTGTCACCTTGCAGTACGCCAGCCAGGATTGAGAAAAACTCAGTTTCACCATCTGGTGAGAGTACCTGCGCTTCTGTGTCACAATATAACAATCCAATGCCAGCAACAATTACTTCTGGTATTCCATAAGCTCTTAGGATTTCAAGCATTTTACCTCTATGGATGGAGTCGAATGCCTTCTTGAAGTCCACAAAAGTCATGACTGCGGGGAGATTCTTTGACTTAATTCCTTCAATCAGTCTCCGTAGTGCAAGTATCTGAGCTATTGTTGATCTACTTGGTCGAAATCCGTTTTGGCTCTTACGCAGTAGTTTCTCTATGTGAGGCCTAATCCTATATAGAATCATTTTATTGTATATTTTGGCAGCTACCACAAGCAGACAGATCCCACGATAGTTTGTTGGTATGCCGAGGTCTCCTTTCTTGGGGAGAGGCTTTAGTTGACCTTTAGTCCAAATTGGTGGTGGCTTTTCCCCTTTTAACATCCGGTTGCAAACATTCAATAATGGTCTATTTAGCACTCCGGTTTTCCATACCTCCGCTGGGATTTCATCTAATCCACTCGCTTTATTATTGGACATGCTTTTAATGCTTCTTTGGAGTTCGGCAGGTGTGAAGTCCCCTGTTTCTATAGGTAGTGTCTTGTCATATATTTTCCTTGTAGGGCTGACCTCGATGTTTGGTGGCTGCCCAAGCAAGTTGCTGAAGTGATTTTTCCACTTCCCAACACGTTCTTCAGGACTATCGGCTTTGAGGCGCCCCTTTGCACAACTTTTCCGACCAGATACCTCATTTACAGTTTGCCAGGTAAGTCTTGATTGTTGCTGTATGTGAGCAGTTGTAATTGCTTCAGTTTTATCCTGTATGTACTTTTCCTGGCTGATGTTGTAGGCCAATTTAAGATCGTCCTTAGCTTTCTCAACCTTGTTAATGTTTTCGGTTGTTGGTTGTTCGGTTTTAACTTTGTAGGCTATCTTAAGATCTTCTCTCTTACAAGTAACCTCAGAGTTTTGCCATGGCACATACTGTTTTCGTTTAGGTTTCTGGGGGATATGCCTTTTAGCTGATTCCTTGTGGGCTGTTATTATATTCTGGTAAATTGAATCGGTGGATTGGTCTTCATCCATTGACTGAAGTGCTTCAAAGCGGTTTTGAACTTCTACTGTATAAGCATCCTTTACAGCATTGTCAGTTCTGAGTTTCTCCCAGTCATAGTTGATTTGCTTGCTTGTCCTGGGTTTGCTGGCTCTCAAACTGAGTCTGATCTCTGCAGTCACAATTCTGTGGTCCGAACCAATTAGGACCAAGTATGGGTGGCAATGGCCAAGTACAGGTGAGTAATGTTGCTGTAAGGGCAAAGCCCAAAGCACAGGCGAGTAATTGTAACGTCAGGCCGCCAGTGAGTAATGGCAAGGCCGGATGGGGATGAGTAATGGCAAGGTAAGGTGAGTAATATGGCAAGGTTGGGTGAGTAATATGGCAAGGTTGGGAGATTAATTGCAATGGGTAGGTGAGGTTGATGCTATCATTTGCTGCATCCTAGTAATGTAATGTGTTCTGTGTTGTATACATTTAGTCATATTATTAATTTATAATTTGAATTATTTTATTAGAAATAATAATTGGATATAATAGTTCTATAATTTCTCAATATTTCTTATACAGAAAGCCGATGTCTACAGTTTCGCTATTATCCTTCACGAGATTGTGTTCCGTCGCGGCCCCTTCTACGTGGCCTCCCGGCCTCGGAATCTACAACAGATCGTTAAGACGGTAGAATGCCGGACCAACCCTCCCTTCCGACCAACCCTGGATAGATCAACGCACCCGGTAGAGATTCAGGACATTATATCGGCCTGTTGGTCGGAGAATCCGTTAGAACGGCCAGACTTCGCTTTCCTAAGGTAAGTAATTTATATTACTCTAAACAATTATGGGAGAAACGAAGTTGCGTAATATCCAAGGCTCAAACTCACAAAAAGTGGCCAAAAACGTTTCCCACACGATTCGACTTAATTTTACAAGGGAATTTTTTTTGGAACCTAGTAAAGTTATATATATTTTTGAAGATAATTTTATGGTCCAACAGATGCACAAAAAATCATACTGGCACTCAGACTTTGAAAGATTTTACAGACCTTTTAGTACTAAAAAATGCAGGTTTTTCAATTGTCCAAAAAAGTTAATTGCATTGTGGGGGATGTATTTTGACATCTACTGGGTGTATTTCAACAAGTTATAGCTCATTTTAAAGCTAAATAATAGAGGAATGCAATGGAATAACTCCCAAATTGTTTTATTGATATCATATTTAAATAAAACAATAGATAATATACCCCTATTTTTGACAATTACTTGTCCCAAACGGTAACAACAGATTCACCAATAGGTTTTTATTTGGATTCTATAAACTAAATTCTTATTTGAAAGGTAAATCTTCAAGAAGTGGAATGTTCCAGATTTTACGAAAAAATACTAAACACAACCAGAGATATGGCTGGTTTTATACGTGCGAGTCGATTATGTCAATTAGGATTGTCCCATGTGTAACACCAAGTGCACTGCTTTACCATGCTCTAGAATCAGTTCTAACAAACTTGATATGAAGATTCAAATATCAGAAGATAGCCAAGTTCTTGGTCTTTTGCGTGAGTAATCATTTGTGGCAATAATTGACTATGGAATAGACTTTAGTTGCTTTTACATTTATCAGCATGAGCTTTGTCCCACCTGTAACAAAAGCCTGTAACACAAAAAATCGTTACAAGGCGGGACGTTCCACATGTAATATGTAAATCGGGCTACAGAATGGGACATGTCTTACCTGTAACACTTTAGTAGTGCAGACTTTATAATATTGATAAGGCTGTAGGTCATGCACACAGAACAGCACTATTATTAACTGTGAATTGGTACTTACCTACCTACAGTTGTACCGGTAACAGTAACAGTGCTGCCTATTTATTGCGTTTGATTTGAAGTTATTGGATCTACAGATCTGCGCAGTGCATAGAGTTTACTGTTGACTACTAAACAAACTAATCCTAACCAGAACCAGTTATAAGACACTGATACAGACACTATGTGACTACGGTATAGAATAGAGACCACATTTCATTACTTATTAGACATCAGCTTGCCGTTCCGGTATCAAGATACTGATAGTAAATAAAAATAGGACTAATAATACTGATCTGTCTTATATGGAATGCGGTCCATCTTAGATGTATCTTCTGCGATTGGGAGAGGGAGATTGGGAGCTCCGTGAGGGGAGCAGTTAGAGGTGGGAGGGAAAAAATAGAGGTGCAAGGGGAGCAGTTGGAGGTGTGAGGGGCAAAGGTAGAGGTGCAAGGGGAGCAGTTGGAGGTGCGAGGGGAAAAGGTAGAGGTGCAAGATGAGCAGTTGGAGGAGCGAGAGGAGTAGTTAGTGTGAGAGCAGTAGGTAGAGGTATGCGAGAGGAGAATGGGAGGATCTGTGGAGGGTGTGGGAGACAGGGTGAGAAGTACATGAGGATCTGTGGAGGGTGTGGGAGACAGGGTGAGAAGTAGAGGATGATCTGTGGAGGGTGTGGGAGACAGGGTGAAAAGTACAGGAGGATATGTGGAGGGTGTGGGAGACAGGGTGAAAAGCACAGGAGGATCTGTGGAGGGTGTGGGAGACAGGGTGAAAAGAGCAGGAGGATCTGTGGAGGGTGTGGGAGACGGAGTGGGAAGTACAGGAGGATCTGTGGAGGGTGTGGGAGACGGAGTGGGAAGTACAGGAGGATCTGCGGAGGGTGTGGGAGACGGAGTGGGAGCTATGGGAGGATCTGTGGAGGGTGTGGGAGACGGAATGGGAAGTACAGGAGGATCTGTGGAGGGTGTGGGAGACAGGGTGAGAAGTACAGGAGGATCTGTGGAGGGTGTGGGAGACAGGGTGAGAAGTACAGGAGGATCTGTGGAGGGTGTGGGAGACAGGGTGAGAAGTACAGGAGGATCTGTGGAGGGTGTGGGAGACAGGGTGAGAAGTACAGGAGGATCTGTGGAGGGTGTGGGAGACAGGGTGAGAAGTACAGGAGGATCTGTGGAGGGTGTGGGAGACAGGGTGAGAAGTACAGGAGGATCTGTGGAGGGTGTTGGAGACGGAGTGGGAGGTATGGGAGGATCTGTGGAGAGTGTGGGAGACGGAATGGAAAGTACAGGAGGATCTGTGGAGGGTGTGGGAGACAGGGTGAGAAGTACAGGAGGATCTGTGGAGGGTGTGTGAGACAGGGTGAGAAGTACAGGATGATCTGTGGAGGGTGTGGGAGACAGGGTGAGAAGTACAGGAGGATCTGTGGAGGGTGTGGGAGACAGGGTGAGAAGTACAGGAGGATCTGTGGAGGGTGTGGGAGACAGGGTGAGAAGTACAGGATGATCTGTGGAGGGTGTTGGAGACGGAGTGGGAGGTATGGGAGGATCTGTGGAGAGTGTGGGAGACGGAATGGAAAGTACAGGAGGATCTGTGGAGGGTGTGGGAGACGGAGTGGGAAGAACAGGAGGATCTGTGGAGGGTGTGGGAGACGGAGTGGGAAGTACAGGAGGATCTGTGGAGGGTGTGGTAGACAGGGTGAGAAGTACAGGAGGATCTGTGGAGGGTGTGGGAGACAGGGTGAGAAGTACAAGAGGATCTGTGGAGGGTGTGGGAGACAGGAGTGGGAGGTATGGGAGGATCTGTGGAGGGTGTGGGAGACGGAATGAGAAGTACAGGAGGATATGTGGAGGGTGTGGGAGACGGAATGGAAAGTACAGGAGGATCTGTGGAGGGTGTGGGAGACGGAGTGGGAAGTACAGGAGGATCTGTGGAGGGTGTGGGAGACGGAGTGGGAAGTACAGGAGGATCTGTGGAGGGTGTGGGAGACAGGGTGAGAAGTACAGGAGGATCTGTGGAGGGTGTGGGAGACAGGGTGAGAAGTACAGGAGGATCTGTGGAGGGTGTGGGAGACGGAGTGGGAAGTACAGGAGGATCTGTGGAGGGTGTGGGAGACGGAGTGGAAAGTACAGGAGGATCTGTGGAGGGTGTGGTAGACAGGGTGAGAAGTACAGGAGGATCTGTGGAGGGTGTGGGAGACAGGGTGAGAAGTACAGGAGGATCTGTGGAGGGTGTGGGAGACGGAGTGGGAGGTATGGGAGGATCTGTGGAGGGTGTGGGAGACGGAATGGGAAGTACAGGAGGATCTGTGGAGGGTGTGGTAGACAGGGTGAGAAGTACAGGAGGATCTGTGGAGGGTGTGGGAGACAGGGTGAGAAGTACAGGAGGATCTGTGGAGGGTGTGGGAGACGGAGTGGGAGGTATGGGAGGATCTGTGGAGGGTGTGGGAGACGGAATGGGAAGTACAGGTGGATCTGTGGAGGGTGGGGATGAAAGAGATAATGAACAATTTACAGGTTTTGAAGGAGTGGGGGGGGGGGGGGGGGGGGTATGGGATGATCCGTGGCGGCTATACAAGATAACGTTTGGAATAGAGGAGAATCTATATGGAGGGTGTAGAAGATGGAGTGGGGAGTACAGGAGGTTCTGTGGATGGTGGAGATGAAACTGATGAACAATTTATAGGTTTTGACTAACTGCTCAGCCATAGTGATATACATAGTTATAAACTCAGTAATAAACTCGTCATACTTTGCGAATTTTCATATAAATCGTCCGTCACTAAAGTACCTAAAGTGGTTAAAATGTTTTATAAACTCCTTATGTTTATTTGATAAACTATAATATTTTATAATTTTTCGAGAAATGGGGACCATAAAGATTTATTATGATTGATTTTATTATCAAATAAGCTTTATTGGGATGTGCTACTGGGATCAGGAATGGCTGCATAGCTCCCACTCGGAGACGAAATCTAGGTTAATTTAACATTTCAGTGTAATTACAACTGGTGCTACATGGTGGGACAAATTGTTACAGGCATCGGAAATCACCATTCAAGGGCTCTGATTGGCTGATATCGGGCGTTACATTGTGGGACAAGTGTTACAGGAATGGACATCTGTTTTTCTCAATTATTTGCTACCATGAGGTCGGGGCTATTGGGAAATTACCACCATTGAATTCAGCGCATCGAGAGCTTTCTGGTGATATATAATATTACATACTTTGGGAAACTTTTTTTTTTTACAAAAAAAATAATTTTTTTGGCCACTTTTTGTGATTTTGAGCCCCAAGTGTATTTTTAGAGGTCGCTCCTTAAATTACGTAACGTTTTTCAGGGCGATTACCCCCCCTCCCCCCTTTGTTACAAAGTGTCACGATTGCTCGGACACCCCCCTCTCATCCTCTTCATATCACACAAAATGTTCCAAATTTCAAATCTTTATATTAATCACAGTGATTACATGAAATGTTTGTTAAAATATTCCGTTCAATAAACAATGACAGGGTATTGCCTGATGATAAATTTGTGAAACAAAAGGTGTCTGAGTCTGTACTCAAAGATGTACTCAATGTACCCATTGGCGATATCTCCTTTGCAGAAGAGAAGGCTGCTGCAAACATCGTGACAGTGGAGTAGATGGTGTTCCCCCTGAGGTCTTTAAAATACGTTTAAAGCTCATCTAACCCATCATAGTAGACATGTACAGAACGGTAGGGATGTGGCGAATGTCCGCATCCACATCCGCGTCCGCGGATAACCGCATGATTTTTCGCATTCGCATCCGCACCCATGACATGCGGATGTTACATGCGGATGTTACATGCACTATTCAAGCATCCTGTCTGAAGGCCCAGTAACCACTCAATTAAATTTTCAATAATAATTACTTTTTCCTTTATGAAATTTTTTTAATTTTTCTTAAAATTATCAAAGTATAAAATATCAAAATGTCAAAACTGACATCGGAAATGAGTTCGCCGACCTGGAAAACCCCCATAGGCATATTTTGGTGAGGTTAAATGATTTTGTTTATTTTTTGACCGACAAACAGTCAGACAAAAAGACAGTTTCTGTAAGAGGAGCAACCTTAGAAGTTCGATTTTGTGTGTAGCAGTGTGTGTACAGTGTGCACGTACATTGTTATACACTATACACTATACACTTAACACTCGACGGGAACTATATAAAACATGTTTGTTGTATTATTGTTTTGTTATATTATGTTCCATTCTGTTCTATAACCTTAGACTCTTGTTAGTTTATTAATATAAGATTAGAATATAATTTAAAAATGCTGGTATAACCTTGATGTAAAAGGGAGGCCAGGCAAAAATATATTTGTTTTAATAGACATCCGCATCCGCATCCGTGCGGATGTTAAAAATGTGACATTCGCAACATCCCTACAGAACAACAAGAGTCCCACAAGAAATGAAAACATATAAGTTGGTGCCAGTTCCCAAGAAGGGCAACCTAACACTCTATGGTTATTTTCGGGGAATCTCACTGATCTCGATTGCTGCAAAGCTATACAATGGAATTCTATTAAATCGCATCAGGGATCCCATTGAGAGACTGCTCCGTGGAAATCAGAATGGGTTCCGTAAATGTCGTGGGACCATGGAGCCCATTTTGGCACTTAGAAGGATAATTGAAGAATTATCAAAAAAGAAAGACAGGCATCTGGCTGTTATCTTTGTTGACTTCTTCAAGGCCTTTGATTCAGTCTCTCGCTCACGTATGTTCAGCATACTTTCATTATATGGGATTCCTGATGAAATTATTGCAGCAATCATATCAGTATGTTACGGTGGTTCAACGACATTTGTTGTTGTTCTGCGTATGTCCTTAGTTCACCATAATGATGATGGGGTGATGGTGACTCCACCTACTGGCTCCAGAAGTCGAGGAAATCCTGCCAAGTACCTAACAGATCTAGACTTTGCTGATGACACTATAGTGTTGGTATAGTATACTACTGTTATAGGCCAACGGCTCCTCAGCTTATTAGAACATGCTATTTCTAGTGTTGGCCTAAATTTTGACAGTTAACCTTCAAAGTCCTCAGGAAATGCCTGATCGTATGAGCATAAGCTCAAAGGATCATCTGCTTGAGCATGTGGACGACTTCTGTTACCTGGGATCATGGATCCGGAAGTCAGGACCTTCGAATACGTAAGGGAAATGCATGGGAAACATTAAATAGGCTTTCCAGGATTTGGAATTCAAACAGAATACATCGGAAACTTAAGGTCCGATTATTTAGAGCAGCAGTAGTTCCAGTACTCCTATGTGGGAGTTTATGCTCGGCTCAAACTGCTGAGGAAACCACATCGCTGGGTGACATTTAAACAATAATTATACACCGGATGGATGCACTCGCACTGTGTCAAGTACTACAATGCACACATCTCTACATACAGCGTTGGATGTGTTTAATAAGTCCCCCAAGCTTGACACTTGAACAGAGCCGTCTCCCCTTTGCGGTGCTTACTCCGTCTGACATTCTGCTCTATGGGTATAACTTTTGAAAATGAAATAAGAGAAATGAACATTTCAAAATTGGACCACAATTTGAAAAATAACATGAAGATATACCATATAAATATACCAAATAAAAATAAATGCCAATTAAAAATAAATACACCGTGACAAATTTAACAGAAAAATTGACAACTTTTGACTGCTTGGGATTCAGGTCATGGGACCTTGACTTTTGGAGATCAGATGTTTTATGATAAAGTTAACAATTTACAATATTTTGCTGTTCGACCACCTTAATATTTTAGCTTATTATAATCTCCTGACTGGTTTGTAATTAATAATTACGTTGTTGTTGTTTTGTTGTTAAGGACGGCGCTACGTAAGATAAACAAAGGAACCGACTCTGATAACATTCTGGATAACATACTCACCCGGATGGAGCAGTACGCCGCCAATCTCGAGGCCTTAGTCGAGAATAAAACCGCGGCTTTTTACGAAGAGAAGAAGAAAGCGGACGATCTCCTCTACCAGATCCTCCCGAAGTCGGTTGCCGATCAGTTGAAACGGGGCGAGGCCGTAGAAGCTGAGGCCTTCGACTCAGTAACCATTTACTTCTCCGATATCGTCGGGTTAGTTGTTCATTTCATCGCCTATTATATTATTTTTCTATATGGCAATAACTTTTAGGCTCAGTTGGTTGACAGTCTGTTGGTTGTAGGTTCAAGCCCCGCCAAGGTCCACTCAGCCTTTCATCCACTTTCATCCAGATTGGAGCAGCCTTTGGGTCGCCTCCGGTCTCGGCCGACTGCTTTTTTATGTGTGTTCGATTTCCCCTGAGAATGGTTTCGACATTTTAATGTTTTCGAACATTTTTTTTACCCACTCCATTTATTAAATCGAAGTATTTTAAAAACCTACAAATTTGAGACGATTTGCTCTAACAAATAGATTTAAGTAAAAAACCCATCGTCCTTGGATAAAAAGGTATTTTTATCAATCAGGATATTTCTTGAACAATTTTGTTTTTATTGAGTTAATATTCAGTGAATCAATTCAATTGATGGTTGTGGCTGAATTGAGGCCATTTTATACACAAAAAGGCTCAAAAAGTGCGTTTTTTGGTGCTTTTTCGTTATATAATGGCTCCAAAGCATTTTTAGCCAAAATAGCGTTTAGGTACCGGTAGCTTTCTAGAGACAATAATATTTAGAATCTTTGTTCCAAATAACAATATGGGTCATTCTCTTCAAAAGTGGACAAATTGGTAGTGGAAGATTTGCCCTTTACTAATAAAAGTACAATCTGACAGAAATGTATGGAAACTATAATTTTATAGCCATGCTTACGAAAACAATATATTAACATCAGTACTTAAGCTACTACACTGTTCTGTACTGTAAGCTACTTTGATATGATACAAGAGTTATTGAAAGATTTAAAAACTGACGTGTATTCCTATGGTGTTAAAGACGTGTAAGTCACTGATAAAGAAGTCAATGGAAAACAGACAACGGATATCAAGGGTATAGGCAAAGCCCACGAGATTGTATTCGATCCCGAAAACCAGGGTATTATAGTGAAAAACGTTTCATGTGGGAAGTTATGACCTGTCCGTTGTATAGCTCATGGAGAGGTCCACTGCCTCAATGTCGAATCCAATGAACAAGAAATTAACTCAGATTCAGTAACTGAGTTTCTGGGATTCGAGCTCGAATGATAATACTGTATATTATACTCACGAGCATACATTAAAACCTAATTTTAAACATGTTGAAACATGCTAAAAATCATAATTGATGAACAGTAATATTGTTAATTTAATATCTATAAAAATATTGTTATTACAGAAATCAGATTGAACAAATATTAAAATTCTGTAAAATTTTTATAATTATTTAAAATTCCAGTGTAAGTTATAAATTAGCCTACAGAAGTGTAGTGAAGTGAAGTGAAGTGAATTTTCTTCGGCCGCTAGGCCAGGGATTACGCACAAAGGACGACTTATTTTTCCAGTGCGGTCCCCCCACAACTTTACTCCCCAGAGGAAACTCTAGTACTCATTTAGCTACCACTTAAGGATGCAAGGCAGAGATGCGCCCTGGCTGGTCCCTTTAAAGCATTCGTGCCGAAACGAAAACTGCCCTGGCCCATGTGAGGATCGAACCCACGACCTACAGGAGATGTGAATTCAATGCGACCACTACACCAAGGTGGAACCTATCTAATATATAACCTACAGCATACTCATGTGACATTTACCTCCCCCTTCGTCCAACCAATATATTTTAGGTAAATTATTGCCATTACACACGTTGTAAAAGCTTTTGTGGGATAACTGATACGTTTGCCTTTGCTGGCCAGTTCCCCCCCAGGCGCTGGAATACTCTAAAAAGGGTTTCCTAACTGTATATATATTCCCCTCGCCCGCAAGGTACCTTTACAGGTGTTTTAACGGACATAAAAATCATTCTGCTATATACGTGTTTTAGCGGACATATGGTAAGACAAAAAACTTGTAATGCACCAACCACCTTTCACAGCTTAGCCGTGATGATTCATATTACGACATCTAGCAGCTGGTTGCTGACATGGAAACAGCCATTGGCCGCGTGGTTCTTTGTTTGGCTTGGGCCAATCAGGGCGGTTTTTCCTGTCGACGTGTAGCTTTCCTGCCGATCATAAGGAGAGTGTTCAGTCTTACTGTTTTTTCTTGATACTTTGTTGTTATTGCTGTCTAAGCCAGAAACACCGGCATTTTTGGATAGATACTGCTGTACCGTAAACTGCTTGAATTATCGAAAGTATA
>JAUCBJ010006999.1:0-119294 GCA_032718475.1 Nemertoderma westbladi | reverse complement strand
TTTGCATTAATTAAATTTGTACTTAATAGTTCGTACGTCCCGCGCGGCGCCTTCCAGGCGTACCACGTGCTAGTCCCAGTTCGTCTTTCGTCCCAAGCGATCTCCGCGGTCTATGGAGTCGCTGGTAGGCGAACTTCTCTACGTTACTCTCTCTATTTACATCGATCTCTCCGCCCCTCTCGGGCATTGTCTCCCCGAATACTATCCGTGGTGCCGTCCCCGGTTGCTCGCCCAACCTGATGGTGCTCCCCGCGAAATCCATCGCCGGCTCCTCGTGCACCCAGGTCCGCTTGCCGGATCTGTTCCAGAAGGCCCTCGCCCCACTGGCCGTCACCACCCTTCCGCCAACCCAGTCCGTATCCGAGCGGCCTATCCTCGCGATGGGCGGCATCTTCCCGAACTCGTCGTCGTCTTCTTCCTCCTCTCGCAGTGGTTCCAATCCCGGTACCCCGGCTGACCCACTATGTCCCTTCCCGCCTTGGCTCTCGCCCGTAGCTCTCCATCCCTCTAGCTCCCTTAACTTCCTTTGCGGTCGGTCGCCTTTGACGCCCGCTGGTATGGGCATCGCTTGCAATCCCGACGTCGACTGTTTCGGTGATCTCACCGTTCACCCCAGTCCTTTCCCTAGAGATTCCCCCGAACTCCCTTACGACAGTACGAAGCCCAATGAAGTTCATCTAAGGGTGCTTGTTCCTCGAAGCCGTAGCTCTGCGCCCTAGCTTCCTCCTCCCTCTCCTCTGCTTTTCTCCTCTCTCATCTAGTTTGCCTGCCATCTCGAACTCTGCCCGATCGCTCACCCGTAGGTGATGCCTTGCCAAGGCGCAAACGTGATGAGTGATGGGTTTAGATGGTTTAAGTTCTGTTCGATGGCCTATCTCTTCCTGAATTTCCGAGTTATTGCCTATTCTTACTACTGTTACCATTTTGTTTACCAATTTGTTCCCCTTCTTAGCCCTATACTATTTATTTCTTGCCCTACCGTGCTACTACTTACTTACTGTTGCCTGTGAATTACCCTACTCTCTAATCCACATTCTGGCCTACTCTGTGGGTCTATGCAGTACAGCAGTATGTGTCGCGTGGCCTACACGATCTATCCGACTGTACTCATATGCCCCCCTCTAACTACTAACTAATACCTATATCTATATCCCTACTTCTAACTCTTAAGCTAATTAGCGGTACTACGTACCCTTAACTAATTAACTACTCCAGCTAACTAGCGGGCGGACCCTTAACTAATTAACTAACTACCCTAACTCTTACTTTCTAGTTAATCAGCGGTACTACGTACCCTTAACCAACTAACTACTCCAGCTAACTAGTGGACAGACCTTTAACTAATTAACTAACTACCCTAACTCTTACTTTCTAGTTAATCAGCGGTACTACGTACCCTTAACCAACTAACTACTCCAGCTAACTAGTGGACAGACCTTTAACTAATTAACTAACTACCCTAACTCTTACTTTCTAGTTAATCAGCGGTACTACGTACCCTTAACCAACTAACTACTCCAGCTAACTAGTGGACAGACCTTTAACTAATTAACTAACTACCCTAACTCTTACTTTCTAGTTAATCAGCGGTACTACGTACCCTTAACCAACTAACTACTTCAGCTAACTAGTGGACAGACCTTTAACTAATTAACTACCTACCCCTTACTCTCTAGCAAGTTAGCGGTACTACGTACCCTCAACTAACTAACTACTTCAGCTAACTAGTGGACAGACCTTTAACTAATTAACTACCTACCCCTTACTCTCTAGCAAGTCAGCGGTACTACGTACCCTCAACTAACTAACTACTTCAGCTAACTAGTGGACAGACCTTTAACTAATTAACTAACTGACTCTTTTTATTATTTTATTTTTATTATTTGTGTGGGAAGGGCGTCTAGCCCTCAATCCCACCCCCCTCAGTCCAAAAGTGGACGACTAAAAAACACACACAAACTCTCTCTCACTGTTTATAGGTTTAAGGTGCTCCCTCTAAAAGACAACACTTTCCTACAGCTCTCCTGTAGGTCTTCCTGTCTTTCGCACCTATCTTCCCACCTATCCGCACATCTACCGATCGGACTCTTCCGTCCTTATCGGTGTATGTGCCTACTACCCTTGCCAACCGCCACTGGTTGTTGATGATTGTATCATCCGTAACGATCACGAGATCTCCCTCTCTTAACTCCCTGTTAGGTTTCCTCCACTTGCTTCTTTTGTGGAGTGTGGGTAGGTATTCCTCGACCCACCTTCTCCAATACTCCGCGCTTATTGCCTTAGCGACTTTCCAACTCTGCCGGGAATGTATGTCGTCTGGGTCTACACCCCGCATGTCGATTGTCACTGGCCTCTCCATTAGAAAATGGCTTGGCGTAAGCACCTCTAGCGACTCTGGGTCATCATTCTCCGGATATAGCGGTCTGCTATTAATGATGCCCTCGCACTTTGCAAGTACCGTTCTCAGAATGTCCTCTGTGACCATGTGGGTGTTCATCAGCTTCGTCATGAGACGCTTCGAACTGCCCACTAGTCTCTCGACGCATCCTAGTGTATGTGGTGCATACGGCGTCCTTCTCTCCCATTTGACTTGGCGTCTCCTCATGGCTGCCTTGACCTCCTCCCCTTCCAAGATGTCCAAGGCCTCTGCCATCTCGTTCTCTGCGCCTACAAAGTTGGTTCCACTATCGGAGTACATGACTTCGATCGTTCCCCCTTTGCGGTCTCTGAACCTCTCCAGCGCGTTT
Source organism: Nemertoderma westbladi (assembly GCA_032718475.1). NCBI lineage: Eukaryota > Metazoa > Xenacoelomorpha > Nemertodermatida > Nemertodermatidae > Nemertoderma > Nemertoderma westbladi. The sequence goes on along the minus strand of JAUCBJ010006999.1, from coordinate 116,547 downwards.
ATGAACGCTGATGATGATGCGTCTTGGGCGAGTTCTATCCCCACCGCCCTCGTGTTATTACATACGAAGATGATACCGTAGCGTTTCTCCGTGTGTCGCATCACCTTGATCTTTATCGGCCCGAACATGTCCACACCGCAATGCGTAAATGGCGGGTCGTGCTGTCTTACTCTACTCGCCGGTAGTGGTGCCATCTCCTGTATGGCTCTCTCCTTCTTCGCTCGCCTGCAAGTCTGGCACTGCCCCACTACCGCTTTCACTTTCTTTCGTAGTTGTTTGACCCAGTAGGTCCTTCTTATTTCTGCGAGGGTTCGGTTGGTGCCCCCGTGCAATATCGACTTGTGGGAGTCCCAGATTATCTGGTGGACTATCGGCGATCCTGTTGGAATGATGATGGGTTTCGGTGGTACCACAATACTATTGCTGTATCCCACCCTAGAGTTCATTACTAGGATACCCTCATCGTTCAGTTGTGGTGACAGCGTGATCAACTCGCTGTCTCGTCGAAGATGTTGTTTCTTACTGACGCGCTCCACTTCGTCGCCATAGTTCTTTCGTTGTTCGTAGCGGATGACTGCTCTCTCCGCTCCTTCCAGATCTATGGTCGGTCTGATTTTCTTCTTATCGCCGGCTCCCGCTAGGAAATTCCCGAAGGCTCTCCAGTACGCCACTAGTTTCTTGGTCTTGTACCAACTAGAGCTGTAGCTGAGGAGTTTATCCGTTGGGTTATCGCACATTTTCGCTAATTTGGGTTGCACGTCCCTTATCTCCCTCACCATCTGGGAGTATATCTCTTCTCCCTCCGAATCTCCCTCTTCGCCTTCCGATATCACTTCTCCTGAGTCCGGGTCCACCTTTCTCATCGGCGGCCAGGCCTCCTTGTCGCTCAGAAACTGTGGCCCATGTTGCCACAGTACCTCCTTTTTCAAGAAAGTGTGGCGTGCCACGCCCCTCGATAGCAAGTCCGCGGGGTTCTCGTCCGTAGGGCAGTAGTGCCACCTCTCTAGCTCCGTCTTCGCCCTTATTTCGTCCACTCTATTCGCGACGAATATAGGGTATCGTGTTTTCTCATTATGCAGCCAACCGAGCACTACCATGGAGTCCGTCCAGTAGTGTGTCTCCACTATGTTGGGAATAGCGTCCATTATGTAGGCTGTGGCTCTCACTCCTAATCTCGCCGCTGTCAACTCTAGTTTGGGAACTGACGCTGAATCTGGTGGCGTTGACTTCGCCTTGCTGAAGGCAAGTCTGGGTTTGTGAGACCCCTCTCGTTGTACTAAGTAGAGTGCCGCTCCGTATGCCTCTAGCGACGCATCGGAGAACATGTGCAGATCCAGGTTCGTCATGTCCCCATCCGGGAAATACACTCTAGGCATGTTGTATGTTCCCATATCTTCGAGACCCTCCGTCCACTTACACCATTGCTTCTTGATTTCTTCCGGCACCTCCTTGTCCCACTCGTCTTTTAACTTATATACTCTCTTGAGTATTTGTTTCCCCGTTACTAGTAGTGGGGATGCTAGGCCTAGGGGATCGTATATTCTTGCTATGTATGACACATAGCCTCTCTTTGTGTGGATGTTCGCGCCCTCCTGGCTTAGTTGGTACCTAAGTTCGTCCGTCTCTTTGTTCCACACGATTCCCAGAGCCTTTTGTTGGGACTCCGTTCTCTTGCTCGCCATGTCCTGCCCCTTTGCTGTCGTGGGATTATCCATGGTCGATTGTGGTTTCTCATCCTCTATCGCTTTGATAAATTCCTGCGAACTGGACTGGAATTTGGTCAGGTTAAAGCCGGATCCTCTTAGGATGTCGCGAACCTCGCGCCCCGTATCCAGTATCTCTTTAACCGTATTCCCCGACTCCATTCCGTCGTCTACGTAGAAGCCGCGTCGAATCATGTCGACGGCCCTACCACTGTATTTATCCTCTTTCCCTTTCACGGTGTCTCTTACCGCCATAGTCGTTGTGAAGGAAGACGACTTGGCGCCCATGTTTTGCACTATCATTTTGTACATTGGTATGGTTGACGGTTCTTCCTCCCCGTTATACCATAAGAAACGTTGACTGTCGCTGTCTTCTTTCGTAACACGGACTTGGTTGAACATGCCCTCTATATCGCAGGTGAAGGCGTGTTTCCCGTTCCTGAATCTTAATAGGACCTCGATCCCTGAGTTGTAGATGTTGGGACCTTCGAGTAGATAGTCGTTGAGGCACTTTCCGTTGGTTTTGGCCGACGCATCTACTACCATTCTCAGTTTACCTTTCTTAGGATCTAAAGCCACGTGGAGTGGAAGGTAATATGTCCTGTCCGTATTTGGTTCGTCAACCGGTAGCTCCACGGCCCATCCCTTCTCAATGTACTTCTTGATGGTTCTATGGATGTACTCGTTTTTCTCGGGGCTCCGCTTCAGTGTTTGTTTCAACTTGCGAAGTCTCGTAAGCACCATCCCTTTATTATCGGGCAACGGTAGCTTTGGTAGCTTCCATACCATTCCTATGGTATACCGTCCCTCTTTGCACGTCATGGACTCGTCTACGCTCTGTTGAGCTTGTTTGTCCTCCACCGAGGTCCCTACCCCAGTCTCTTTCAATCCCTCAAAATCTTGTTTGAGCAGTCTTTTAAGCTGCTCCTCTGCTCTCTCGTCACCTATTTCCTGCATGGTTCCAGCAAACATGCATCCTGATGTCTCCGACATCCTAAATGGTATCTTACTCTTGATTGGGCCACTCAGTGTCCACCCGAATGGCGTCAATATCGCCACTGGGTCACACTCCCTGTCTTCGCCGAAGACCGTTTGCATCCTCTCGTGGGCCGTCGGGCAGTCCATGCCTACTATGATGGATACTTTCCTGACGTCCACCTCCGGGATTGAGAAGTCAATATTATCCAGGAACTTATATTGCTCGACCTCGATGTTGGTTGGTCGCCTGGCATTGATATTGATTGACTCTATCACTTGGATGGGGTCGATAGTTGCCCCGTAGTTACATCCCGGTGCAACTGCTGCAATCGCGCACCGTCCGGTCCTCATCTCTAGGACCTCGTCTTTACTCGAGATGGTTGTTACTGCCATTCTACTTGGCCTCGTCCTCAATCCTATTTCCTCGGCCACCCAATCCTCAATTAAAGTGAAGGCGGCTCCGCTATCGACCAGCATCAGAGTGGTTACTGATCGATTGCCTTCCCCAATCACTCGCACCGGTACTACCCCAAGTAGCACCGTTCCTCTCTTCTTCGCCCCTACTGTGCTCGTCGCCATTGTTTGGCCTTTATTTCGACGGTACTTGACCGGCGTCTCCTCGCATTGCCTTGCTCGATGTCCACTCATCACACATCGCGAGCAGATCTCATTTCTGTCCGCGTATACTACTTGATCCTCTCTGGGTAATGCTTGCCAGTAGCTGCAGTTCATGGTTAGATGTTTTGCATTTGCATGTAGCTGGCATTTAGCCTCTGGGTCGTAGCCGTCCTTGTACAGTGCATCGCGTATCGCAACTGCATTTGTACTAAAGTCCCTACTGTTTTTATTGTTTGTGTACGGCCTACTTGATGTATTGGGGTTATGTTTATTCGTGTTGTTGTTTTTCCCCTGTCCGGCCTTACTCTCTGCTACCTGTGGACTCGCAGTCCCCTGCGTCGCTGCATATGGCAGTGATTGTCTGAGCTTTGGTAATGAATTCGACGTATTGTGCTCTGGTTTCGGTCGATTGTAGTCCGTCTTCGGTCCCTTTCCCAGACTGTCTTCGCTATAGACTGGGTCGGTTATTAGTTCAGCTTCATAACTTAGGAAGCTAGACATTTCTTCTAGACCCGGTTCCGCACCCTTCCTGTCTCTAGTGGAGAAAGCGACTCTTCTCCACTTGTTGCGCAGCCATATCGGCAGTGCCTGCGCTATCGTGGTGATGTTGTTGGAGGCGTTGAGCTCATATGGTGCGTCCAACGTCTTTAGCACGATCAGCGCCTTTTCAACTTTGTTAGCAAACGTCTTAATGCTAACCGGATTATCCTGTAGGCCACCCGTTGTTATGCCTCTCAGGGTTTGCCTGATGATCTTAGCTGGGTGCCCGTATTCCCTATCCAGTGCCCGCCATGCTGTCGTGAAGCCCCCTTCTATACCCTGGTATTGCCTCACGATGTCGTATGCTGGGCCTCCTGTGTATACTTGTAGATACTTTAGGCACTCCGCCTGCGTCAAGTTTTTTGTTAGTATCTCGTTGCTATACATGCGCCGAAACTGTAGATATTCTTCCGGCCTACTCCCATCGAATTTGAATGGTTCCACGGGTGGTAACTCGATCCTCGTTTTTAACGCATCGATTAACGTGGCCATCCCCACTGCTTGCGCCTCTAATGGGTTCGATGGATGTTGCATGGTTTCCCTTGTTTGGTGCGGTCCACCCGTTCTATTCTCTGCTCTCCTCTGACTTGGGTACATCATTGGGGGTAGCGGCCCCCTCCATATTTCTGTGTCACACGATTTATTCTCGTCCAAGGGATTCGTTCTCGCTCCTATCGGGGTATATTGTTGATATTGCGATGGGGGAATGTCACCCTGTCCCCCCCCCACCGGTATGTTTGGTACTGGGGTTGATGTTAATATATTGGGGCCCATGCATTTATCCGCAATAATTCCCCCCTCCCCTGGGTATATGTTATAACCTTTGGTGCTGTAGTCATACTGCTGCACTGGTACCGGTATAGGCCTATCAGCTTCTGGCCTACCTACCGGAATGTATTCCGCGACTTCCGGGTCTAATCCCGTTGTCCGCGCTATCCTATCACCTACGGTGCTTCTGTCAGCATGGCCTACGGTATGTGCAGTAAGGCCTACAGTATGTCCTACAGTCTGTATGTGCTCGGAATCGAAGTTTATTCTTCTCGAATAGTCCTCCCCGCGGCTACCGTATTCTCGATCGGTAGGTACATCCCGACGGAAAGTTTCCCTTCGACCCCCTCTGCTGCTCCCTTCTTCGCGTCGGTACGTCACGTACCTCTCTCTCGGCGCGTAGTGCGCCTCGTCGGGTCGCGTCTCTCCGGGACGACGGCAATCTCCCGTAGTTCGACCCCACCGACTCTCTTCTTCCATCTCAATCACCGACGGCTCACTATCCGTCCTCACTCTTCTATCGTTCGCGGCGATGCTTCTCCTATCATCTTCTCCTCTTCTTCCCTCAGTGCAGTATTCCCGCTCGTGAGATCTCTCGTCGACCTCCCGGTTAAACTCCACTGTTCTTCTTCTCTCTTCTGATCGGGCTTGACACTCCGTCCGCCCTCTCGCGACGTCAACCTGCATCTCTCTGCTCGATCGCCCGCCTCTGGGGATACTCGCGGTCCCCCTATTACTTTCTGTCGCCGGGTGTTGCGGTTTACCTACTTCGGCCCGCGCATTATCCACCGACGCCTGTGGGACACTCTCTGCCCCCCCCCTCTCGTCACTAACTTCTTGCGGTGGGGTGCTCGTAGCCCCCCCCCACCCGCCACTTCCAACTTCGGTACCTCTTACTACATTTCTGTACCCTTCTTGTGGGGCGCTCTCTGCCCCCCCCCTCTCGCCGCTAATCTCACGTGGTGGGGCGCTCGGAGCCCCCCCCCACTCGCCACATCTTACTTCACTATTTCCTACCTCGTCTCTGCACTTTTCTCCCGTCGACACAACATTTACATTGGGGCTGGGTCCGCTTACCCCCGCCCCTCTCTCCGCTACTACCTGGCCTACCAGGCCTACTTCGGGTTGTCTCAACCCCGCCGATTCCGGCCTACTAACTACGAGGCCTACCAGCCTACCTCGGGTTGACTCAACCCCGGTACTTCCGTCCTACTGACTACGTGGCCTACCAGGCCCACCTCGGGTTGGCTCAACCCCGTCGTCTCCGGCCTACTCACTACGTGGCCTACCAGGTCCACCTCGGGTTGGCTTAACCCCGCCGTCTCCGGCCTACCGACTACGTGGCCTACCAGGCCCTCACCCGCCGGGCTATGTACGTTGGACACGTCTACATTAATAATACCACTGTGATTATCCTGCGCACCAAAGTTAGAAACAATATCTTGCGTTACAACAGTATTCGGATTATTTTGTAAAATCGAATTCGGGTTATTATTTAAATTATTTGGATTACTTTGCAAAATCGAATTCGGGCTATTATTTAAATTATTCGGATTACTTTGCAAAATCGAATTCGGGCTATTATTTAAATTATTTGGATTACTTTGTATAACTACACCATTAGAATTATTCTGTACGTTAATATTAGTATCGTTCTGATTTAAAATAATATTATTACTATTAGATAACGTATTTCCTGCAATAAAGGTTTGGTTAGGGTCGTCCAATACAGTATTATTAATATTAGCGTCATCTACTGTATTAGTGTTATTACCCCCCCCGCTCGTACGATCACACCAGTTTCGTGTCCGTAGTGTGGTCCCTGTTGGTGGTGCATTAATAAACGTATCCACGGCCCCCGGCCCCTCTGAAATGTTCGAGCCTGCCCCTCTCTCAGACACTCCTGCCCGCGCCCGTTCCACCTCGCGCGCGTGTACAGCCGTATACTCTACGAATTTGTCTCGCTGTTTCTCCAACTCTATTCGGCCACTCTCCACTCTTGTTACTTTCTCCTTTGACTCTCGTTTTTCCTGCTCGATCAATTCCAGCTCTCTTCTAATCCCCTCTCTTCTTCTCGCCCTACGCTCTTTGCGTTCACTCTCCTCTCTCGCCTCACGCTCTCTGCGTTCACTTTCCTCTCTCGCCTCACGCTCTCTGCGTTCACTTTCCTCTCTCGCCTCACGCTCTCTGCGTTCACTTTCCTCTCTCGCCTCACGTTTCTCGCGTTCCGCCTCGCGTTCCTTCTCACGTTCCCTCCGTTCGCTTCTCTCTCTCGCCTCACGTTTCTCGCGTTCCGCCTCGCGTTCTCTCTCTTCCCTCAACTCTATCTCCTCACACTCCCTAAGGTTCCTCGCGGCCCTTTCGCCCTTTTCCCTCAACTCTTTAATCGACACCGATTCCCTCTCTAGCATCACTCTTCCCTCCTCTAGCCGTCTACCTAGTTCTCTATTCGCCTCTACCGCTAGATTGAAACGGTGTCTAGCCTCTATCTCTCTCACCCGTCTTTCTTTTTCGGAGGATGTAACAGACTTATCGGTTGCGACGGATTCCCTCCGCCTTCCCGACCCGCTGGCTCTCCCCCCCTTTCCGGAACTCCCACCGACCGACGAGACCGAACCCGCGGGGTTAACCTCGGGTTCGCCCTCCTCTGGTCTGTTCCAACCCACTGTTTCTATACCCCGGGCATCGATTAAGTATGGCCCTATGTACACTACTCTAGGTTCTATACTCCCATACCGCCATGAGTCATACAGTTCCTCGGCAACCCATGTCGCTCTCTCCTCGGCCAACCCTCTCTGCCCGAAACGCATTAGATAGTATAGATGTCTATTCGACTCACCTAGTCCTAGGTTCAGTTTTACCTCGTCTATCCTTCTCCCTTCTCTGGCCTCCTTTATCAGTCTCCGGGTCGCGTTGTAGGCCCGCCGAAGTCGCTCGGAAACCCCGACGTCCTCGTCGCCGACTCCTCGTCCGTCTCTCCGGGTTCGACGTCGTACCGGCGGCCCCACCGTCGCCGTTCCGGTGGGCCGTGCGTCGCCCTCGGCCTGCGGTTGGCCGGCGACATCGGTGTGGACATCCCCGTCGTCTCTTCGGGTCCGGCGTCGTACCGTCGGCCCCACCGTCGCCGTCTCGGTGGGCCGTTCGTCGCCCTCGGCCTGTGGCTGGCCCGCGACGTCGGTATCGACATCCCCGCTGTGTGTCGACTCGTCTCTCTCTTCCTCGAGCCCGATCTCTCTATCCTCCGGCTCGATCTCTGGTTCCAGGCGGTCCCCCTCTACTCGAATCTCCGGTTCGCCCGTTACTAGTGGCTCCGGTGTCGTGGGCCGATATCGCCTGGTCGCGGCCTCGCGGATCGTTAGATCGTCGTCCGGGGTCCGCGTGGGCGTCACTTCACCCGACTCGCTCATCTTTTCTCTTTAGATCGGTGGCTGGTGGTTTCTTTACGCTAGGGTGGCAACTCTCGCTTTAGTTACTGTGACGGGATCATCCGGAGATGAACCCGATTTATCCTGTTTTAGTTCACGCGTCCCCGCCGTGTGAAAGAGTGTAAGTTGAGGTTACTGTTGTTCGTTATATTGTGATCTTGAGACGTGATATAGATATAGATATAGATTGATGTTATACACTGACGTTCACAGGTTGACGGGATGACGGTAACTAAAATCCCGGTACTTCCCTAACTAATTGTAACTTACTGTACCACCAGTAACACTGAGATAACTGAGGTAACATGATTACTGCTTACTGGTTATATTGCACGGTGGCCTTATTGGTACTCAATCGGTGCCAGCCCCCCTCTGATTGGTTGTTACCCTTGTTGGCGCCCTTTGGGGTGTTCCCGTTCACCCCAGCTATTCCCTCTCTTGTCAGGATACTAGCCCCTGACCCTTATTGTGTGCTTCCCCTTCCCATTCTGTTGGGGAGGCACGAGTTGGTTGGTACCCAATCTCGTGCCCCCCAATATTGCTTATTGGCTTAACTTTGTGGGGTATTGGCGGGATTGAATAAGCTAACAATGATATATATATATATATCAAGGTAAGTTTGACATTTGTACATTTTGACATTTCGACATTCTGACTTGTTGATTTATTTGTACCGGTTAGGTAAGTTTGACACTTCAACATTCAGACACTTGACATTTTATTACCCGTACTTGACGTATATAATAAGACATGAGTGACACACCCCATTCGACGAGATACCCACCTACCGACTATGACTCGTGCGACCCGGACAGATCGACAGTAGACGAACCGAGAAGGAGAACCCGAGATTCCACCGATGTCACACCGCTTGCGTTGCCGGTACCCCGAACGGAAATACCGGAAACCGCAACGCGTGGCGACGGCAGAATCGAAGATTTCCTTACCGTCCCGCAGACTAGATCGCGGGAACCGGACATGGTAAGTTCGACTGGAAGCCAGGAGAACGTTATTAGAAGTATAGGAGGACACATGGCCCAGATTACTCGGAACCTCGGAGAAGGTTTTCGCGTTTTACGCGAGTTAACCGCCCCGATGTCGAGATACGAGTTCTACACCTTACAGGTAAGGATAGAAAGTAGGGTACATGCCTCCGTAGATAAACTTAAAGGTTTGCACGAACTTGCAGAGTTGCGTGGCGACAACTTTACTCAGGTAAAGATAGTAGATAAATTGGTAAGTGCGAGAGAAAGCCTTATCCAGTTTAAGTCGGTAATAAGCTTGGCTCAACAGGAGCAGTTCGACCAACTGCTAGGTGAGTCAGTTTCGGACGCGTTGTTACAACCCGAAGAGGAAGAAGAACTCTACTGCCTGGACGGAAGGTTGGAAACGCTGACCAATTTTCTTCGTAGATGCGGCGTACCGATCGAAGAACCGGAAGTCGAACCGCGAGGGACGACGGAAGTTCTCACTACGGAAGGCTCACGAGCCTACCAACATCCACCACTGGATAGATCATTCGTTAGCGTACGGAGCGACGTTGGCAACGTTGGCGACGTTAGTAGAACAGCGTCTGGAATTACTCGACAACAACAGGAGGTTGCACGCCGACAACAAGTCGCCGAGGAAGAAGCGCAACTACAGATGGCACAGATCGCCATCGAAGGAGAAAAACAGCGCAGAGAGGACGTAGCGAAACTTGCGAAACTTCAAGCACAGGCTGAGTTCGAAGCATCAGAGATGCGGAGACTGGAGGAGGACTTAGCGCGAGAAGCGGCCGCGGCGGCAGCAGCCGACGAGTTAGCACGACAGGCGGCAGCTGACGAGTTAGCACGGAAGAAAGCAGCATCCGACGCTCGTGCCAAGTTGGAGGCGCGGCAAATAAACGCTCGATTAGCTATACAGGAAGCGGAATTAGCGGCACAACAACAGGACGCAGATCGACGCGAAAGGGAGATGCAACTACAGTTCGAATTGAATCGTAGATCGCGCGAGACAGCGAACGCGCAAGCGGACCTCGAACTCGACGCGAGAGATAGATCTATCGCGAACTGGACACGACTTGTCTGCCCTGGATCGTATGGAAGCTCGATATCGCGGAATACAGAAGCGGATCGAGGAAGGAAGCGTGGGAGCGATAGATCGAGGAGAGGAGTTCGTCGAGGATTACTGTAAACGTTTCCCCCAAGTTATTCCTATGCTCAAACCCACGACTCCGATAAAACCGGTCTTTGTTACGAAACCTAAGGAAATAACGCCTGTGCGCCCGACGCAAGGTAGCAGGTTTGTTGTGACGGAAATACCGCAACCTAGGGCGACTTCATCGCCAATTTTAGCAGGTAACATAACTAGTCCACCTACAGTAAGTCGTAGTTTACTTGTGGAGAGAGACGAACCTGCGTTTATGACAGTAAAACAGGTGAGTAAACCATTGCAAGTTAAACCTGTGACGTGCTGCGCGAACCCAGTCATTTATAAACCTACAGTAGAACTTAACTCAGATGTTTTTACTAGACCTCTCACCCAATGTTTAACGAGACCTACGACTTCGTGGAAGGCTTGCGAGCCTACCGAACAACGAGGAGCCGTAGATCCCAGACCACGACGAACTCGACCAAGAATAATACGCCGGACGCGAACCCGCCAACCACCTTATCCGGACGACAGCGACTCATCTAGTGACTCGGAGTCGACGGAACGGGAAATATTCCGTACTGAAGCGGCGGAAGATTACAAACGGGAGGAACGATCGACGAACCCCTATATCGACAATCCTCCACGAGAAACACCCCAACAGAAACCCACGTTGAAACCAGCGGAAACGATCAGCGCCAAACAGTTCACCGAGATGACGGACAGAATAGCTCAACTCGAAGAACGACTTGAAGCGCAACCGTCGGATCGATCACGAACCAGCGTGGAGTTGGAACAACCTAGACAACATCGACCACCGAGGAGAGAACAGGAGACTAGATGGACTCCGACACATCGAGAAGATGATCCCGTTAATAATTCCTACCGACGAACAACGCGCGGAAGGGAGCGACTGGACGACGCCGCCGAACAGGGACGCGGACAGTTGGATTTAGTTAGCGAGATTGCGAAATTCGCGGCTAGACACGGATTACCGGCACAGCAACCGCCGAAGTTCTCTGGCAACGCGAAACACTGGCGCACACTGGTAGACTACGTAGAGTCCCAGATCGCTAAGTGTGCTTTCACCTCGACGGAGAAGTTTAATTACTTGCTCCAAGTTCTGTCTGGTGAGCCGAAACGATTAGCGGAAACCTTTATTGGAGTTCCCGATGCCTTTGAGTTGGCATACGACCGTTTGTATTCAATTTACGGCGGTAATGTCGCCATGGCTAAATCCATCATTGAAGACCTCTGCAGAGGAGGCAACATTTCGAGACCGATCGACCTTTTACGACTCGCGGACGAAATAAAGAACGCTATAGGGACTTTACGGTCCATTGGACAACTCGAGTACGCTAACGCACCGACGGTTCTCATTCGAATAATCGGTCGACTTCATCATCGACTACGACGAGAATGGCGACGCATCGAGTACCAGCGCGAAGAGGCCGGAGGGTTATTAAAACTCACCGATGTCTATCAACTTATTTCACGGGAGGCCGTGATCGAGACTCGATCGAACTATACCGATCACCATATCGCGGCGGAAGGGATAACTGTTTCTGCGCCGAATCGGACTAAACCGTTTCCGACGAACGCGAAAGCCGTTACTTACGCCACCCCTACTGAGACTTCTAAAGTTCTGACGCCTATCGGCACCACGCAGCCACGACAACAGTTGCCAGCGGACTTTGTGGGATGCTCATACTGCGAGCGGAACGGCAGAAACCATAGCGGACATAAACTACGTGGATGTCGCGCTTTTAAAGAGTTGGGGATCGAGGAGAGGAGACTCCAAATCCGATCTCTAGATTCCTGTTGGAGATGTATGAAGCCAGGACACGTCCGGAAGGATTGCCCGAGCGACGATACATGTTCTCTGTGTGGACGTAACCATGACGCGTTGCTTCACACAACCAGTCATACTCCGACCAGACGCTTTCGACGAGAGCATCCCGATAAGGCGGCTAGATGCGACGCGCTTTATAAGGAGCGTGCGCCGCGCGAGATCCGTACCTTTTATACCGACTGTATGGATCAGTCAGGATCATCGGACGAGGACGAGGAGGAAGACGACACTTTCTACGTGCATGCAGGTGAGGAACAGCCATCGATAACGCTCCTCACACAGAACCAATTGAAAGGGTTTAGCGTGATTCCTATAAAGATTACCGGAACCCGAGGGAGCAAGCGTATATACGCCATCTTAGACTCTGCGTCATCGCATAGCTATGTCGACGAACAAGTAGCCGACATAGTTACGGACTTGAGTCAAGGTAAGACTGCTCAGTATACTGTAAGCAGCATGCATGGTAAGAGAGCGATCCCTGTGACAAGAGTAAAACTAACCTTAGACACTCTTCTTTCCAAAGCGGAACACAGCAAGGAGGAGCGCTCATTACTTCCGGTAAGAAATTTGACCTTTGCAGCTACGAAGGACTTTAGTAACTTGCTCGGCCCTGTGCCAGAGCAATCTCCGGAAGATCGTAAGTATTTCCGACACCTTGGAATACCGGAATGTCCTGTCAATTATCGTTCCATTGCGATGTTAATTGGGACAGACCAGTTTAACTTACATCAGGTATGGGAGACACGCCCATCTGTTATTACAGCAGGCAACCCCTACGCATGTAGAACTCCCATAGGTTGGTATACTAGAGCACCAATACGTTCACTAGAGGTAAGTGACCAGGAGGACGACGTTTTGAGTACGTGTAGTTTATTGACTAACACGATAGATAATTCTCCTTCACACTCCCGTGGTCCAATTGTACGGACGGCACTACGACAGACTTGCGTCACTAACGCAGACGCCACCGATACTGACATAACCGATCTGGACACGACCATACGGACCTCTGACTCACAACTACTTGCAGTAGACCAGGTTGTATTGACTACTGAAGACCTGAGGGTTGTTGCTGTGGATGACTCGATGAACGAGGATTTTGGAAGGCTTGCGAGCCTACCGAAAAATCCGAAGCTCATTGACCCCACCCACCAGGCTTCGACACCGGTCGTTGATCTTGGAAGGCTTGCGAGCCTACCGACAGATCAAGAGGTTGTCAAACCGCCGCACGACAATTCGACGCCGACTAGTGACACCGGAAGGCTTGCGAGCCTACCAGACACATTGACACTAGCCACCGCAGCGGACGAAGACGTGGACGAGGACCATGGCGCAGTGCAAGCAGCGCTTGACCGACTGCTGACTGAACGGACCATACAATGGTTGGAACAGGACTCAGCAGAACCCGGTAGTTACGAGACCGCTATGTCAGAACAGGAAAAACGGTCATTAAATATTATGAGAGATACCATTCGCCAGACCGCGAATGGCCACTATGAGGTTGGTATGTTGTGGCGCAATGGACAACCTAAGCTCGTTAACAATTACCCGCTTGCTTTGAGGCGACTCAAATCAATAAGGCAGCGATTGTTGCGAGACGAGACGGCCCATATGCAATACAATGCACAACTTCAGACGTATCTCCAAAAGGGATACGCCATTAGGATGTTAAATCCTGAGGTAACTACAGACCAGACATATTACCTGCCACATCATTTTGTTCGACACCCGGACAAACCTGGCAAGGTGCGTGTAGTCAACGACTGCGCTGCACTTTACCAAGGGATGTCTATGAATAGCGAACTGATGGACGGGCCGAATATGAATAATTACCTCATGGGAGTCCTAATGCGTTTTAGACAACGCAAAGTGGCTTTCACCTGTGACGTAGAGGCCATGTTTCACCAGGTTAAGGCTTTGGAGCGGGACAGGGACAGTTTGAGGTTTCTTTGGTATCCGGACGGAAACTTACAACTTCCGCCAGAAACTTACCAAATGCAGGTAAGAGTATTCGGAGCCAGGGACAGCCCCAACTGCACCATGTACGCCTTGAAGCAGACAGCATTAGACAGACGAGACCAATTTGACCCAGAAGTAGTTCGGACCGTGGAACGAGACTTCTACGTGGATGACGGCCTCAAGAGTTGTGACACCTTGGAGCGCGCTACAACCGTAGCACACCAACTCCAGGATTGTCTCGCTGAGGGCGGATTTCACCTGACGAAGTTCGCTTCCAACGAACCCGAACTGGTGAACTCATTTGACCCGATGGACCGTAGCGGAGGTGACTTGGACTTAGACCTAGAACCTCTGCCGACGACCAAAGTATTAGGACTTAGTTGGGACCCTAACACCGACAATTTTAGGGTACGTGTAAGGTCCAACGACCAGACTAGACCTCTCACTAAGAGGACTTGCTTATCGACCATGAGTCGATTGTATGACCCATTGTGTTTCATTAGTCCAGTGATCCTACATGCCAGGATCATACTCCGCAGCATTTGGCAAGCCGGACTGGAATGGGACAATCCCATCCCAGAAAAGTTAGCTGAGCGATGGAGGGACTGGGAAGCCCAACTGACGTTCCTACAAGACTATACCATACCAAGGGTATACTTTCCTTTGCAAACCACCTTTCCTGCTGATTTAGAGCTTCACAGCTTTAGTGACGCTAGCAAGGATGGATTGGGGGTTACTTTATACCTTAGACGACAAGTGACATCGGACAGCTACGATGTATCTCTCGTTACTTCAAGGGCTAGAACAATGCCATTGAAGTATATGACTGTACCTCGTGGTGAGCTGCAAGCCGGGACGATATCCACCGATATTGTCAGTCTAGTTCAACGCGAGCTGGAGGCTAACTTGAAGGTCACATATTGGACGGATGCGACGTTGGTACTTTGGTACATAAACAACGAAACATTCGAGTTCAAGACTTTCGTAGCCAACAGACGGGCTGAAATATTAGACCGGTCGCTCAAACAAGATTGGCGTCACTGTCCAGGGAAGCTGAACCCAGCTGACATCGCGTCACGGGGGATGCAACCACTTGACTTTTGTAAACCGGACAATAAATCCTTTTGGTTTAGAGGACCCGATTTCCTACAGCGACCATCAGACGAATGGCCACCGTTATTCGACGCGACAACCAACACCATACCAGAGGGTGCCGAGATAAAACTCGACAAGGTTGTCAAGTCTAAAGCGAAAGCCAACGCCAAGGTCAAGAGGAAAAAAGGACGGACGAAATCTGATGACCTGGACGCTAGACCTGACATTACGCCAGACGTCTCACCAGACATTCGACCAGACGCTTGTACGAATCCTTCGCCGGATGTTCCGCGGGAGATTTCACCAGACGTTTCGCCGGATTGTTCACCAGATTACTCGCCAGACTATTCACCAGAAGAGACACCAGATTGTTCTCCGGATTGTTCGCCAGATTGTTTGATGGAACTCTCGACAGAATGTCTACCGGACGTCTCACCAGACTGTTCACCAGACATCTCGACCGACTGTCCACCAGACTTTGAACCAGACTTTCTGACAGAAGTTACGCTAGACAGACTTTGGGACCGACGACCGGAGATTTCGCCGGATGTTCCGCGCTATGTCTTACCAGACGTCTCACCAGACTGTTCACCAGACGCTTCACCAGACTGTCTACTAGACACTCCATTAGAAGACCCATTGGAGCGGACATTTAGAGACGTACCGAATTTGACTTCTTTGGACGACAGAGGTGTGGCCACAGGGATTACACTCCGCTCGAAGAAGGTACTTGACTTACCTACAGGTAAAGTGGTGACTAAGGTTAGGAAGCTTACAGGCTCACAGGAACACACTGACACTGTAGAGTTGAAACCATTACTGCCAGTCGACACATTAGGTGCGGACGGCAAAGGTAAGACCGTAGAGATTAACGTACTTGGGGACTCAGACAAACCTACCGGAAGGCCCGTGGGCCTACCAAGTCCAGACAAGTATCCACACTACGACTACACCTTACCCGATGACGTCACTAACACTTACGTTGACAGGATAGTGAACCTAACTAGATCATGGACTGACGCGTGCCGCAAGTTAGCATGGCTCAAACGATTGAGACAATATGCCAGAGGCAAACGCGACTTCCCTAGAAGACTTACCTTAAAGGAAATTGGCCACTGTGAAGTTGATATCATTCGACATTATCAATTGCGATATTTCGCACGAGAGTTCACAGCGATCAAACAAGGTAAACAGATTAAGTCTTCACCGATTTTGAGTTGGAGTCCGATTATTTACCGGGGCTTGCTTTGTCACAAGTCCAGACTCCAAAACATCGACTTTGCACTTGACTTCAGGTATCCTATCATCATACCGCAACACCATGAGTTACAGCGCGCTATGATACTGGACGCACATGTACAATTCAAACACGTAGGTAGACACCACTGTCTATCACACTTACGCTCGAGGTTTGTACTGATTAGACCTAGTAAGGCACTGAGTTCAGTAACACGGAACTGTATTATTTGTAAGAAGGTGCACGCGAGGATAGGACACCAAGAAATGAGTGAACTACCATTAGCTAGATTACAGGCGTTTAGACCCCCTTTCACTGAGACAGGGATAGACTGTTTTGGACCCATAATCGCGAAACGCGGAAGGGTTACAGGTAAAACGTTGGGGATTGATCTTCACTTGCATGGCCAGCAGAGCTGTCCATATAGAGCGAGTGACAGACTTGTCCACCAATGCCTTTATCCTAGCCTTACGGCGATTTATCGCTAGACGTGGATTGGTCAAATCCATATACTGCGACCAAGGGACAAACTTTGTGGGTGCACGGAACGAGATAACCAGAGCTTTGAGAAAATTGGACCAAAACCAGATTTCCGAGGAACTACGTCCTCACCGTATTGTTTGGTTTTTCAATACTCCAGACAGTCCGTGGAGAGGCGGCGTTTGGGAAAGGCTGATTGGCTCAATAAAGACAGCTATGGCTAAAGTCGTACCGACGCAACACATCTTGACAGACGACCAACTGACGACGTTACTAATAGAAATCGAAGCAATCTTAAATACCAGACCGATCGCTTTGATCCCAGACAATAACGACGTACGGTTTGCCTTGACACCAGCGCACCTGCTTATGCAGGCGCCGACGACATTGTTGCCCATTTCGGTACCCGTTGATAGTGACGGATACGGCAACAAGGCTTGGAAAATCACTCAATTACTTGCAAATAAATTCTGGGAAATATGGCAGAAATATTATTTGCCCTCTATTTCGACCAGAACCTCTTGGTATCTAAATACCCGATGTTTAAGACGTGGTGACCATGTTTTATTGGCTGAAGCTAATCTGAAAAGACGGTTTTGGCTGACTGGAGTCATTTTGACCACGCACCCTACATCTGGTGTAGTGAGGACAGTTACTGTACGGACTATCGACGGACGTACCGTAGATAGGCCTGTACAACGTCTCGTACTCCTTGAGGAGACTAGAAACGAGACGGGAGACTACAAATCTCCACCCAATATTAGTAAATAGATGTGGGACCTTAGTTGGCCGCCACATAGACCTACTGTATTTTAGTTATTTGTATTTGTATTACTGTACGTGCATTTGTAATCCTCTTCACTGTAGATAGAGACAGCGGTGGAATTCCATTGTCTTTATACGTGAACATGGAGGGTAGTATCCTTATGTATTACATAGGAGCGGGATTGTGTGTACAGTAGGAATGGAATTCCACTTGGAACCCACAAGTGAGACAATTTTTCAAAATTTATTAGACAAATCCATTTATTTGGATTTAAATTTAAGAAAAACGATTCTCCAGTGAATGCAAATTCTAGAATACAGCTAGATAAAATTAAAATTGGGGAGGACAAGAGCGGATGGAAAGCTTGCGAGCCTACCGATAAATTTTTTTTGGAAAAGAAAATCGGCCTTGTTCTACGTAGTCGTGTCTACTATTATTTAGACTGAATTAATTCTCGACTGCATTATTTTCTTTGGGAAGTAGCGGGGAAATTAAAAGGTGAGTATTTTAGACTCACGGCTAGTTTACCCGGAATTCGTTTTTTATCGGCACAATTTTGGATTAGGGGCCAGTGCGAAATCACGCGAACCCGAAGTCATTAGGCAAAATGGGTTGGGGTTTAGAGCAAAGTTGAGCCAAAAGCCGACAAACTCTAAGTCTCCTCACATCTAACCTCTGTTTGTGCTTCCTCTAGTAGAAACACTATTATCAGGAATCCACGCAGGAATAGGAGCACCAGGCGCCGTTCAACCGATATGGGGCCAAAACTTTAACCTGTTTGGAGTGGAGAGTATGGCTAGGAGTACAGCCAAGCTTGCTAAATCCAAGGCGGATCCAAACATCACGCGACAGCGATTGGACGCTTATAACAAAAGAGCGGAGGAGTTACGCGCGGAGTTCAAAGCGTTGTACACCTACGATACGTTATGCGACGCCAGCGACGTTTGCGAGAACCCCGAACCGATATTAGCGCGTTGCCCAAACCACCAAAGTCTGCGTTACCAAGAAGGCGGTCGTTTCATCTCCCGTCGTCCCCTTTCCTAGCGTTTTGGAACCACCGACAACTCGACGCCGAAGTCCGAGCCCAGTTCGACCTCGACCACCACCCAATCGTATTAGAGGACGTGGACGAGCCCGGTCGGCCAAGGAATAGGAAAGCGAGAAGAAAGGATATTATATTCAGATATTATATTTGGATGTTATATTGGATATTTATATTGGATATTTTATATTTGGATATTATATTTGGGTATTTATATCGGACGTTGGGTTTGGAAGGACGAGATATGGAAAGGAAGGCTTGCGAGCCTACCGTTAGCAATTGGTGCTCAGGAGAAGACATCCAGACCAGTAGGACGAACTTTTCAGATCGTCAGGAGAACACTTTAAGACTTATTTGAAGGATTTTAGCGCATTGTGTTTATATTATATTTGGACTGATTTAATTTGGTGAAGGTTTATTATGTATATTTACAATATATAAAGATTTATCGAAAGAGTTTGATTTATTTGTTTGATTTGTTTGATTTATTTGTTCTGATTTGTTTAATTTGTTTATCTTGATAACCGAAAGCCTTTTTTTGTATTTTAGGCACTAAAGTTAATTCGTAAATTTGTATTTGTATGTACGATCGATTGTATTTACGCCGTATCTGCAATATTAAGTATGCAATAATTAGATAGTGATTATATTTTATATTTTAGGCCCTACCAGTAAATTTAGAAATAGTTTGTAAATATTTTATATTTCGATTGGTGAAAACAGTCTTACTTACTGTTTTCATGGAGCGGTGATGAATTATTTCACTATAAGATATGATGAATTATTTCACTATAAGATAGCATTTGTAGTTTAACTTTAACGTAAAAACTTTCGAAAATCCGACGTATTTTGATTGAGTTACAGTAATGTAATATGCCTATTCATATTTGTACACATAAAACCCTTAGGTACTCTCGTGGCGTAGTGGTCAGATGGTTAAGGCGTTGGTTACATTACATAGGTTACGAGTTCGAATCCCAGTCGGGAAATTTGTATTTTGGGGCCATTTATTTTCGTGTGGTGCTAATTGGTAGGCCAATGAGAAGCGTACAGCGTAGCGAATGATGAGCCAGGCCAATCATAGGGCATAAATTATCTTATTGCTCAAATGTGAGGCAGTGGAAAATTCTGTTAGGATTCCATGTCCCAGATTAGTGTAAGGGCCGGACTGCGTTGAACGATGAGCTGGGCCAATCATAGAGCACGAAGCACTTCATTGCTCAATGTGAAGCTGTGGAAAATTCTGTTTAGTTTCCATGTGCAATTTCTAGTATAAAGGCCGGTTTGCCTTCGGTTATCACGCACACTATTCGTTATCACCCTAAATTGTTATTAGTTTATTTCGGTTTCTTGTTGAAACTTTATTTGATAAACCCTTTTGTAAAACTGTAAATATACTGCAAATTCCTGACATGTTTTCTTTTGGTCCAACTTCGGGACAGCCGAACATCAGGGAGATGGCAGCCTAGACCGTTAGGCCGTAAGCAACGCAGGGAAGGGATGTCCACAACACGCTAGCGCCCACATTGGATTGACCGCGCACCCCCTTTGCCCTTCGAAATGCTCAACTTGCTATGCAGCGCCCGCTTTGTGAGAAAGGTAAGACTTTGTTCGACGCCCTTGCCCGCCGTAAGACCTATAGATCAGGGTAAGCGTGACACCGTACTGGACGCCGCAAATTTAGGATCAAATAATTATATCCAGACACCCCCCCCCCTTTGTCAAGTCCTACGAATCCCTGGGTTAACCTGTACTTCCTACAGGTGCGAACTATTGCCATTCGTCAGTACGCGAGTACATATTAGGTACGGACAGCATACGTTCCATAATTTAGTGATTCATAGCACTGACTGTTTGGTACCGGCTTGCTTTGTAGAACGTACATTAGTACCCCCCCGCCCCCCCTGTCTGGAGTTAGCTATTTGATCAGGCAAGGAGCATTTCTGCTACCGGCACACTGCTTGGCCTAGGGAGGTTTATTAATATCCTACCGCGCCTTGCCACGTACTGATAGGTATTGCTGCTAACTACCGCAGCAACAAAGTTCTAGAATTAAATTAGTATACCAGATCAGCTAACGTACGGTAGCGATTAACCCCTATTCTTATCTTACAACCAGAATCTGGTATTAGTGCCGATCACGGGTGTAGTTACTAACACTGTGGTTGCCCATTGGGTTGTGGATAGGAAGGAGAGAGCTTTGACGTCATTCGTGAGTATAAAGTTCTACAAACGCGACTAGTTTATTTTAGTAGCTAGCGCACGGTATCATTTAGTCAGAAAATCACTAAAACCTAGTAAAAGGAATTACACGAAATTGTTTTATTTGTAACACACCCACACACACACGCCCTAAAACATATTGCCCTTAAAGTTCTACTAGCTATAGCGCACTATACATTACTTTAGGTGGAAATTATCTGTATTTGTAAAATTAGGATCTGATTTAGTTGCGGCGATAAGGAGTATTTCACTTTCGTTATTAAACTGTTGTTTGTCTGGACAACGGTATTGTTACATTTAGGCCTGACCTTTTAGACTGATTTCGTACAGGGGGATCAGTTATTGTTACATTTAGGTACGACCCCTTTTCGACTGATTTAGGACTGTCAGTGTTGTTACGCTAGGTCTGTTAACCCACTAGCTCGTATATAAACCATATAAATCACACCGCGGCAAGTTACTGTATTTAGGACTGTCAGTGATAGTTAGGATTCGCTGCGCGGGGATTGTTTTCCCGTGAGTTTGGTCTGTTACTGTAACTGTACATCTGCCTCACCGGTTAGAGGACAGGTATCCTTCTGTCTAGTACGTAGGCATTCGACCCACTCACGTACATAGAATAGATACAAGGCTCTGTTCCTCGCCAGTAGTCGTTTGTGTACTATATCTGTTTGTTTAGATATCCTGGACTGGGATTTGTTGTCAGATACTGTACAAGCCCGTATACATTACTAGAGTCTCATAGTAAGATACATCGTTACTAGGATCTGGTAAGCGGTATACTACTGGACCCTTACAGTAGGAAGTATATTATACAAATTCTGAAATTAGCGTATAGTATAGTTTAGATCTGTTAGCTATTGAAAGTAGGAGATATTTAAAATTTAAGGTTAGTAAATTTAGTAATTTAGAACGTCCCCTGCTTCAGTAGGCTTTTAGGGTAGCTAGTACTTTCGTATTTAATCTTTGACTAGCTAACAGTTAGTTTGTAGCACTTTGTTTTACGCCGTGTGTGTGCGGTGTTACTTTTCGGTACTTGAAAAGGTACATAGGGTTTAAAGACCAATTTGTATCGGTACCTAGGAAGATTTTTCGTAAGCGTAGAAGTAAAACTCTCACCTTCGACCTTTTCAGGACTCAAGGACTCATTTCTGGACCGCTTCGAGGATTAGACCGCTTTTCGCAAAGTTTGGGAGACAATAAATTCGTCCGCGCCGCCGAAAAACGGAAAGACCCACGTCCGGTTTGTATTTGGGAATTTGTACGACTGGAAGATCAAAGGAACGTAAGTTTTACGACTCGCGTCGTTCAAACTTAAGAAAGCACAGTAGTACTCAAAATTTGTGGGTTTCACTGTCTATTAGTAGTGTTGTTGGTACTTATTTTCCCGTTAGACGTTGCTGTTTGGCCTATTGTCTATACTTGTTGATCTACATTTTGTTAACGTATACCGTTATCTCACTTATTCGTACAAATTTAGCCGGTAGGCTAGATTACTACTTATTTTATTATATACCTTGTTAGTTTATTTGTACCGGTTAGGGTATATATATGATTGTGACGGGATCATCCGGAGATGAACCCGATTTATCCTGTTTTAGTTCACGCGTCCCCGCCGTGTGAAAGAGTGTAAGTTGAGGTTACTGTTGTTCGTTATATTGTGATCTTGAGACGTGATATAGATATAGATATAGATTGATGTTATACACTGACGTTCACAGGTTGACGGGATGACGGTAACTAAAATCCCGGTACTTCCCTAACTAATTGTAACTTACTGTACCACCAGTAACACTGAGATAACTGAGGTAACATGATTACTGCTTACTGGTTATATTGCACGGTGGCCTTATTGGTACTCAATCGGTGCCAGCCCCCCTCTGATTGGTTGTTACCCTTGTTGGCGCCCTTTGGGGTGTTCCCGTTCACCCCAGCTATTCCCTCTCTTGTCAGGATACTAGCCCCTGACCCTTATTGTGTGCTTCCCCTTCCCATTCTGTTGGGGAGGCACGAGTTGGTTGGTACCCAATCTCGTGCCCCCCAATATTGCTTATTGGCTTAACTTTGTGGGGTATTGGCGGGATTGAATAAGCTAACACTCCCCCCCATGCCATCTTCCCGGTGAAGATAGCATCAAACCTTAAAGTGCGTTACAATCCCGCTGGATCCCGATCTAGCATCGGGTGTGGGGTGGAAATCTTTTCTTTTGGAGTCGGCTTTCCAGGCCGCTCCCTCTGGGTATGATAACGCTACCCTTTTACGCCTGGCGTCCGCGCCGGGCCAATCGCGCTCTCCTCTCACACGATTTTTGTTTCCCCAACACTTTCGCCCTTAACTCTCACTCACTCTCGGACTTCTCTGTCCCTTACTCAGCCTCTTACTCTTTCCCCACTCTGGGATTGCATCCGCACCCTCTCCACACTATCTGACTCTCTTCTCAACCCCTCACTGACTACCTCATCTACTCTGACGAATATCACCTCCCCTCCCGTGCCGTCGCACTCAAGAAGTGTGAAGTCGTCTCATGTCTCGTCCATAGTCCCATAGTCAAGTTAGCCCCCCCATTCCCAGTAGCTAGTTGAGAAAGGTTGTAAGGTTGTATGACTATAGTACTTACTCCAAACGTATGTATTTGTTACTAATTACTACGTACGTACATACAAATTGCATTTATGTGATTATTTGCATTAATTAAATTTGTACTTAATAGTTCGTACGTCCCGCGCGGCGCCTTCCAGGCGTACCACGTGCTAGTCCCAGTTCGTCTTTCGTCCCAAGCGATCTCCGCGGTCTATGGAGTCGCTGGTAGGCGAACTTCTCTACGTTACTCTCTCTATTTACATCGATCTCTCCGCCCCTCTCGGGCATTGTCTCCCCGAATACTATCCGTGGTGCCGTCCCCGGTTGCTCGCCCAACCTGATGGTGCTCCCCGCGAAATCCATCGCCGGCTCCTCGTGCACCCAGGTCCGCTTGCCGGATCTGTTCCAGAAGGCCCTCGCCCCACTGGCCGTCACCACCCTTCCGCCAACCCAGTCCGTATCCGAGCGGCCTATCCTCGCGATGGGCGGCATCTTCCCGAACTCGTCGTCGTCTTCTTCCTCCTCTCGCAGTGGTTCCAATCCCGGTACCCCGGCTGACCCACTATGTCCCTTCCCGCCTTGGCTCTCGCCCGTAGCTCTCCATCCCTCTAGCTCCCTTAACTTCCTTTGCGGTCGGTCGCCTTTGACGCCCGCTGGTATGGGCATCGCTTGCAATCCCGACGTCGACTGTTTCGGTGATCTCACCGTTCACCCCAGTCCTTTCCCTAGAGATTCCCCCGAACTCCCTTACGACAGTACGAAGCCCAATGAAGTTCATCTAAGGGTGCTTGTTCCTCGAAGCCGTAGCTCTGCGCCCTAGCTTCCTCCTCCCTCTCCTCTGCTTTTCTCCTCTCTCATCTAGTTTGCCTGCCATCTCGAACTCTGCCCGATCGCTCACCCGTAGGTGATGCCTTGCCAAGGCGCAAACGTGATGAGTGATGGGTTTAGATGGTTTAAGTTCTGTTCGATGGCCTATCTCTTCCTGAATTTCCGAGTTATTGCCTATTCTTACTACTGTTACCATTTTGTTTACCAATTTGTTCCCCTTCTTAGCCCTATACTATTTATTTCTTGCCCTACCGTGCTACTACTTACTTACTGTTGCCTGTGAATTACCCTACTCTCTAATCCACATTCTGGCCTACTCTGTGGGTCTATGCAGTACAGCAGTATGTGTCGCGTGGCCTACACGATCTATCCGACTGTACTCATATGCCCCCCTCTAACTACTAACTAATACCTATATCTATATCCCTACTTCTAACTCTTAAGCTAATTAGCGGTACTACGTACCCTTAACTAATTAACTACTCCAGCTAACTAGCGGGCGGACCCTTAACTAATTAACTAACTACCCTAACTCTTACTTTCTAGTTAATCAGCGGTACTACGTACCCTTAACCAACTAACTACTCCAGCTAACTAGTGGACAGACCTTTAACTAATTAACTAACTACCCTAACTCTTACTTTCTAGTTAATCAGCGGTACTACGTACCCTTAACCAACTAACTACTCCAGCTAACTAGTGGACAGACCTTTAACTAATTAACTAACTACCCTAACTCTTACTTTCTAGTTAATCAGCGGTACTACGTACCCTTAACCAACTAACTACTCCAGCTAACTAGTGGACAGACCTTTAACTAATTAACTAACTACCCTAACTCTTACTTTCTAGTTAATCAGCGGTACTACGTACCCTTAACCAACTAACTACTTCAGCTAACTAGTGGACAGACCTTTAACTAATTAACTACCTACCCCTTACTCTCTAGCAAGTTAGCGGTACTACGTACCCTCAACTAACTAACTACTTCAGCTAACTAGTGGACAGACCTTTAACTAATTAACTACCTACCCCTTACTCTCTAGCAAGTCAGCGGTACTACGTACCCTCAACTAACTAACTACTTCAGCTAACTAGTGGACAGACCTTTAACTAATTAACTAACTGACTCTTTTTATTATTTTATTTTTATTATTTGTGTGGGAAGGGCGTCTAGCCCTCAATCCCACCCCCCTCAGTCCAAAAGTGGACGACTAAAAAACACACACAAACTCTCTCTCACTGTTTATAGGTTTAAGGTGCTCCCTCTAAAAGACAACACTTTCCTACAGCTCTCCTGTAGGTCTTCCTGTCTTTCGCACCTATCTTCCCACCTATCCGCACATCTACCGATCGGACTCTTCCGTCCTTATCGGTGTATGTGCCTACTACCCTTGCCAACCGCCACTGGTTGTTGATGATTGTATCATCCGTAACGATCACGAGATCTCCCTCTCTTAACTCCCTGTTAGGTTTCCTCCACTTGCTTCTTTTGTGGAGTGTGGGTAGGTATTCCTCGACCCACCTTCTCCAATACTCCGCGCTTATTGCCTTAGCGACTTTCCAACTCTGCCGGGAATGTATGTCGTCTGGGTCTACACCCCGCATGTCGATTGTCACTGGCCTCTCCATTAGAAAATGGCTTGGCGTAAGCACCTCTAGCGACTCTGGGTCATCATTCTCCGGATATAGCGGTCTGCTATTAATGATGCCCTCGCACTTTGCAAGTACCGTTCTCAGAATGTCCTCTGTGACCATGTGGGTGTTCATCAGCTTCGTCATGAGACGCTTCGAACTGCCCACTAGTCTCTCGACGCATCCTAGTGTATGTGGTGCATACGGCGTCCTTCTCTCCCATTTGACTTGGCGTCTCCTCATGGCTGCCTTGACCTCCTCCCCTTCCAAGATGTCCAAGGCCTCTGCCATCTCGTTCTCTGCGCCTACAAAGTTGGTTCCACTATCGGAGTACATGACTTCGATCGTTCCCCCTTTGCGGTCTCTGAACCTCTCCAGCGCGTTTATGAACGCTGATGATGATGCGTCTTGGGCGAGTTCTATCCCCACCGCCCTCGTGTTATTACATACGAAGATGATACCGTAGCGTTTCTCCGTGTGTCGCATCACCTTGATCTTTATCGGCCCGAACATGTCCACACCGCAATGCGTAAATGGCGGGTCGTGCTGTCTTACTCTACTCGCCGGTAGTGGTGCCATCTCCTGTATGGCTCTCTCCTTCTTCGCTCGCCTGCAAGTCTGGCACTGCCCCACTACCGCTTTCACTTTCTTTCGTAGTTGTTTGACCCAGTAGGTCCTTCTTATTTCTGCGAGGGTTCGGTTGGTGCCCCCGTGCAATATCGACTTGTGGGAGTCCCAGATTATCTGGTGGACTATCGGCGATCCTGTTGGAATGATGATGGGTTTCGGTGGTACCACAATACTATTGCTGTATCCCACCCTAGAGTTCATTACTAGGATACCCTCATCGTTCAGTTGTGGTGACAGCGTGATCAACTCGCTGTCTCGTCGAAGATGTTGTTTCTTACTGACGCGCTCCACTTCGTCGCCATAGTTCTTTCGTTGTTCGTAGCGGATGACTGCTCTCTCCGCTCCTTCCAGATCTATGGTCGGTCTGATTTTCTTCTTATCGCCGGCTCCCGCTAGGAAATTCCCGAAGGCTCTCCAGTACGCCACTAGTTTCTTGGTCTTGTACCAACTAGAGCTGTAGCTGAGGAGTTTATCCGTTGGGTTATCGCACATTTTCGCTAATTTGGGTTGCACGTCCCTTATCTCCCTCACCATCTGGGAGTATATCTCTTCTCCCTCCGAATCTCCCTCTTCGCCTTCCGATATCACTTCTCCTGAGTCCGGGTCCACCTTTCTCATCGGCGGCCAGGCCTCCTTGTCGCTCAGAAACTGTGGCCCATGTTGCCACAGTACCTCCTTTTTCAAGAAAGTGTGGCGTGCCACGCCCCTCGATAGCAAGTCCGCGGGGTTCTCGTCCGTAGGGCAGTAGTGCCACCTCTCTAGCTCCGTCTTCGCCCTTATTTCGTCCACTCTATTCGCGACGAATATAGGGTATCGTGTTTTCTCATTATGCAGCCAACCGAGCACTACCATGGAGTCCGTCCAGTAGTGTGTCTCCACTATGTTGGGAATAGCGTCCATTATGTAGGCTGTGGCTCTCACTCCTAATCTCGCCGCTGTCAACTCTAGTTTGGGAACTGACGCTGAATCTGGTGGCGTTGACTTCGCCTTGCTGAAGGCAAGTCTGGGTTTGTGAGACCCCTCTCGTTGTACTAAGTAGAGTGCCGCTCCGTATGCCTCTAGCGACGCATCGGAGAACATGTGCAGATCCAGGTTCGTCATGTCCCCATCCGGGAAATACACTCTAGGCATGTTGTATGTTCCCATATCTTCGAGACCCTCCGTCCACTTACACCATTGCTTCTTGATTTCTTCCGGCACCTCCTTGTCCCACTCGTCTTTTAACTTATATACTCTCTTGAGTATTTGTTTCCCCGTTACTAGTAGTGGGGATGCTAGGCCTAGGGGATCGTATATTCTTGCTATGTATGACACATAGCCTCTCTTTGTGTGGATGTTCGCGCCCTCCTGGCTTAGTTGGTACCTAAGTTCGTCCGTCTCTTTGTTCCACACGATTCCCAGAGCCTTTTGTTGGGACTCCGTTCTCTTGCTCGCCATGTCCTGCCCCTTTGCTGTCGTGGGATTATCCATGGTCGATTGTGGTTTCTCATCCTCTATCGCTTTGATAAATTCCTGCGAACTGGACTGGAATTTGGTCAGGTTAAAGCCGGATCCTCTTAGGATGTCGCGAACCTCGCGCCCCGTATCCAGTATCTCTTTAACCGTATTCCCCGACTCCATTCCGTCGTCTACGTAGAAGCCGCGTCGAATCATGTCGACGGCCCTACCACTGTATTTATCCTCTTTCCCTTTCACGGTGTCTCTTACCGCCATAGTCGTTGTGAAGGAAGACGACTTGGCGCCCATGTTTTGCACTATCATTTTGTACATTGGTATGGTTGACGGTTCTTCCTCCCCGTTATACCATAAGAAACGTTGACTGTCGCTGTCTTCTTTCGTAACACGGACTTGGTTGAACATGCCCTCTATATCGCAGGTGAAGGCGTGTTTCCCGTTCCTGAATCTTAATAGGACCTCGATCCCTGAGTTGTAGATGTTGGGACCTTCGAGTAGATAGTCGTTGAGGCACTTTCCGTTGGTTTTGGCCGACGCATCTACTACCATTCTCAGTTTACCTTTCTTAGGATCTAAAGCCACGTGGAGTGGAAGGTAATATGTCCTGTCCGTATTTGGTTCGTCAACCGGTAGCTCCACGGCCCATCCCTTCTCAATGTACTTCTTGATGGTTCTATGGATGTACTCGTTTTTCTCGGGGCTCCGCTTCAGTGTTTGTTTCAACTTGCGAAGTCTCGTAAGCACCATCCCTTTATTATCGGGCAACGGTAGCTTTGGTAGCTTCCATACCATTCCTATGGTATACCGTCCCTCTTTGCACGTCATGGACTCGTCTACGCTCTGTTGAGCTTGTTTGTCCTCCACCGAGGTCCCTACCCCAGTCTCTTTCAATCCCTCAAAATCTTGTTTGAGCAGTCTTTTAAGCTGCTCCTCTGCTCTCTCGTCACCTATTTCCTGCATGGTTCCAGCAAACATGCATCCTGATGTCTCCGACATCCTAAATGGTATCTTACTCTTGATTGGGCCACTCAGTGTCCACCCGAATGGCGTCAATATCGCCACTGGGTCACACTCCCTGTCTTCGCCGAAGACCGTTTGCATCCTCTCGTGGGCCGTCGGGCAGTCCATGCCTACTATGATGGATACTTTCCTGACGTCCACCTCCGGGATTGAGAAGTCAATATTATCCAGGAACTTATATTGCTCGACCTCGATGTTGGTTGGTCGCCTGGCATTGATATTGATTGACTCTATCACTTGGATGGGGTCGATAGTTGCCCCGTAGTTACATCCCGGTGCAACTGCTGCAATCGCGCACCGTCCGGTCCTCATCTCTAGGACCTCGTCTTTACTCGAGATGGTTGTTACTGCCATTCTACTTGGCCTCGTCCTCAATCCTATTTCCTCGGCCACCCAATCCTCAATTAAAGTGAAGGCGGCTCCGCTATCGACCAGCATCAGAGTGGTTACTGATCGATTGCCTTCCCCAATCACTCGCACCGGTACTACCCCAAGTAGCACCGTTCCTCTCTTCTTCGCCCCTACTGTGCTCGTCGCCATTGTTTGGCCTTTATTTCGACGGTACTTGACCGGCGTCTCCTCGCATTGCCTTGCTCGATGTCCACTCATCACACATCGCGAGCAGATCTCATTTCTGTCCGCGTATACTACTTGATCCTCTCTGGGTAATGCTTGCCAGTAGCTGCAGTTCATGGTTAGATGTTTTGCATTTGCATGTAGCTGGCATTTAGCCTCTGGGTCGTAGCCGTCCTTGTACAGTGCATCGCGTATCGCAACTGCATTTGTACTAAAGTCCCTACTGTTTTTATTGTTTGTGTTCGGCCTACTTGATGTATTGGGGTTATGTTTATTCGTGTTGTTGTTTTTCCCCTGTCCGGCCTTACTCTCTGCTACCTGTGGACTCGCAGTCCCCTGCGTCGCTGCATATGGCAGTGATTGTCTGAGCTTTGGTAATGAATTCGACGTATTGTGCTCTGGTTTCGGTCGATTGTAGTCCGTCTTCGGTCCCTTTCCCAGACTGTCTTCGCTATAGACTGGGTCGGTTATTAGTTCAGCTTCATAACTTAGGAAGCTAGACATTTCTTCTAGACCCGGTTCCGCACCCTTCCTGTCTCTAGTGGAGAAAGCGACTCTTCTCCACTTGTTGCGCAGCCATATCGGCAGTGCCTGCGCTATCGTGGTGATGTTGTTGGAGGCGTTGAGCTCATATGGTGCGTCCAACGTCTTTAGCACGATCAGCGCCTTTTCAACTTTGTTAGCAAACGTCTTAATGCTAACGGGATTATCCTGTAGGCCACCCGTTGTTATGCCTCTCAGGGTTTGCCTGATGATCTTAGCTGGGTGCCCGTATTCCCTATCCAGTGCCCGCCATGCTGTCGTGAAGCCCCCTTCTATACCCTGGTATTGCCTCACGATGTCGTATGCTGGGCCTCCTGTGTATACTTGTAGATACTTTAGGCACTCCGCCTGCGTCAAGTTTTTTGTTAGTATCTCGTTGCTATACATGCGCCGAAACTGTAGATATTCTTCCGGCCTACTCCCATCGAATTTGAATGGTTCCACGGGTGGTAACTCGATCCTCGTTTTTAACGCATCGATTAACGTGGCCATCCCCACTGCTTGCGCCTCTAATGGGTTCGATGGATGTTGCATGGTTTCCCTTGTTTGGTGCGGTCCACCCGTTCTATTCTCTGCTCTCCTCTGACTTGGGTACATCATTGGGGGTAGCGGCCCCCTCCATATTTCTGTGTCACACGATTTATTCTCGTCCAAGGGATTCGTTCTCGCTCCTATCGGGGTATATTGTTGATATTGCGATGGGGGAATGTCACCCTGTCCCCCCCCCACCGGTATGTTTGGTACTGGGGTTGATGTTAATATATTGGGGCCCATGCATTTATCCGCAATAAGTCCCCCCTCCCCTGGGTATATGTTATAACCTCTGGTGCTGTAGTCATACTGCTGCACTGGTACCGGTATAGGCCTATCAGCTTCTGGCCTACGTACCGGAATGTATTCCGCGACTTCCGGGTCTAATCCCGTTGTCCGCGCTATCCTATCGCCTACGGTGCTCCTGTCAGCTTGGCCTACGGTATGTGCAGTAAGGCCTACAGTATGTCCTACAGTCTGTATATACTGCTCGGAATCGAAGTTTATTCTTCTCGAATAGTCCTCCCCGCGGCTACCGTATTCTCGATCGGTAGGTACATCCCGACGGAAAGTTTCCCTTCGACCCCCTCTGCTGCTTTCATCTTCACGTTGGTACACCACGTACCTCTCTCTCGGCGCGTAGTACGCCTCGTCGGGTCGCGTCTCTCCGGGACGACGGCAATCTCCCGTAGTCAGACCCCACCGACTCTCTTCTTCCATCTCAATCACCGACGGCTCACTATCCGTCCTCGCTCTTCTGTCGTTCGCGGCGATGCTTCTTCTATCATCTTCTGCTCTTCTTCTCTCAGTGCAGTATTCCCGCTCGTGAGATCTCTCGTCGACCTCCCGGTTAAACTCCACTGTTCTTCTTCTCTCTTCTGATCGGGCTCGACGCTCCGTCCGCCCTCTCGCGACGTCAACCTGCATCTCTCTGCTCGATCGCACGCCTCTGGGGATACTCGCGGTCCCCCTATTACTTTCCGTCGCCGGGTGTTGCGGTTTACCTACTTCGGCCCGCGCATTATCCGCCGACGCCTGTGGGACACTCTCTGCCCCCCCCCTCTCGTCACTAACTTCTTGCGGTGGGGTGCTCGTAGCCCCCCCCCACCCGCCACTTCCAACTTCGGTACCTCTTACTACATTTCTGTACCCTTCTTGTGGGGCGCTCTCTGCCCCCCCCCTCTCGCCGCTAATCTCACGTGGTGGGGCGCTCGGAGCCCCCCCCCACTCGCCACATCTTACTTCACTATTTCCTACCTCGTCTCTGCACTTTTCTCCCGTCGACACAACATTTACATTGGGGCTGGGTCCGCTTACCCCCGCCCCTCTCTCCGCTACTACCTGGCCTACCAGGCCTACTTCGGGTTGTCTCAACCCCGCCGATTCCGGCCTACTAACTACGAGGCCTACCAGGCCTACCTCGGGTTGACTCAACCCCGCTACTTCCGTCCTACTGACTACGTGGCCTACCAGGCCCACCTCGGGTTGGCTCAACCCCGTCGTCTCCGGCCTACTCACTACGTGGCCTACCAGGTCCACCTCGGGTTGGCTTAACCCCGCCGTCTCCGGCCTACCGACTACGTGGCCTACCAGGCCCTCACCCGCCGGGCTATGTACGTTGGACACGTCTACATTAATAATACCACTGTGATTATCCTGCGCACCAAAGTTAGAAACAATATCTTGCGTTACAACAGTATTCGGATTATTTTGTAAAATCGAATTCGGGTTATTATTTAAATTATTTGGATTACTTTGCAAAATCGAATTCGGGCTATTATTTAAATTAT
The DNA here is from genome assembly GCA_032718475.1 of Nemertoderma westbladi. Taxonomy (NCBI): domain Eukaryota; kingdom Metazoa; phylum Xenacoelomorpha; order Nemertodermatida; family Nemertodermatidae; genus Nemertoderma; species Nemertoderma westbladi. Next base: position 84,140 of record JAUCBJ010006999.1, on the reverse strand, counting down.
TTGGATTACTTTGTATAACTACACCATTAGAATTACTCTGTACGTTAATATTAGAATCGTTCTGATTTAAAATAATATTATTACTATTAGATAACGTATTTCCTGCAATAAAGGTTTGGTTAGGGTCGTCCAATACAGTATTATTAATATTAGCGTCATCTACTGTATTAGTGTTATTACCCCCCCCGCTCGTACGATCACACCAGTTTCGTGTCCGTAGTGTGGTCCCTGTTGGTGGTGCATTAATAAACGTATCCACGGCCCCCGGCTCCTCTGAAATGTTCGAGCCTGCCCCTCTCTCAGACACTCCTGCCCGCGCCCGTTCCACCTCGCGCGCGTGTACAGCCGTATACTCTACGAATTTGTCTCGCTGTTTCTCTAACTCTATTCGGCCACTCTCCACTCTTGTTACTTTCTCCTTTGACTCTCGTTTTTCCTGCTCGATCAATTCCTGCTCTCTTCTAATCCCCTCTCTTCTTCTCGCCCTACGCTCTTTGCGTTCACTCTCCTCTCTCGCCTCACGCTCTCTGCGTTCACATTCCTCTCTCGCCTCACGCTCTCTGCGTTCACTTTCCTCTCTCGCCTCACGCTCTCTGCGTTCCGCCTCGCGTTCCTTCTCACGTTCCCTCCGTTCGCTTCTCTCTCTCGCCTCACGTTTCTCGCGTTCCGCCTCGCGTTCTCTCTCTTCCCTCAACTCTATCTCCTCACACTCCCTAAGGTTCCTCGCGGCCCTTTCGCCCTTTTCCCTCAACTCTTTAATCGACACCGATTCCCTCTCTAGCATCACTCTTCCCTCCTCTAGCCGTCTACCTAGTTCTCTATTCGCCTCTACCGCTAGATTGAAACGGTGTCTAGCCTCTATCTCTCTCACCCGTCTTTCTTTTTCGGAGGATGTAACAGACTTATCGGTTGCGACGGATTCCCTCCGCCTTCCCGACCCGCTGGCTCTCCCCCCCTTTCCGGAACTCCCACCGACCGACGAGACCGAACCCGCGGGGTCAACCTCGGGTTCGCCCTCCTCTGGTCTGTTCCAACCCACTGTTTCTATACCCCGGGCATCGATTAAGTATGGCCCTATGTACACCACTCTAGGTTCTATACTCCCATACCGCCATGAGTCATACAGTTCCTCGGCGACCCAAGTCGCTCTCTCCTCGGCCAATCCTCTCTGCCCGAAGCGCACTAGATAATATAAATGTCTATTCGACTCACCTAGTCCTAGGTTCAGTTTTACCTCGTCTATCCTCTTCCCTTCTCTGGCCTCCTTTATCAGTCTCCGGGTCGCGTTGTAGGCCCGTCGAAGTCGCTCGGAAACCCCGACGTCCTCGTCGCCGACTCCTCGTCCGTCTCTCCGGGTTCGACGTCGTACCGGCGGCCCCACCGTCGCCGTTCCGGTGGGCCGTGCGTCGCCCTCGGCCTGCGGTTGGCCGGCAACATCGGTGTCGACATCCCCGTCGTCTCTCCGGGTCCGGCGTCGTACCGTCGGCCCCACCGTCGCCGTCTCGGTGGGCCGTTCGTCGCCCTCGGCCTGTGGCTGGCCCGCGACGTCGGTATCGACATCCCCGCTGTGTGTCGACTCGTCTCTCTCTTCCTCGAGCCCGATCTCTCTATCCTCCGGCTCGATCTCTGGTTCCAGGCGGTCCCCCTCTACTCGAATCTCCGGTTCGCCCGTTACTAGTGGCTCCGGTGTCGTGGGCCGATATCGCCTGGTCGCGGCCTCGCGGATCGTTAGATCGTCGTCCGGGGTCCGCGTGGGCGTCACTTCACCCGACTCGCTCATCTTTTCTCTTTAGATCGGTGGCTGGTGGTTTCTTTACGCTAGGGTGGCAACTCTCGCTTTAGTTACTGTGACGGGATCATCCGGAGATGAACCCGATTTATCCTGTTTTAGTTCACGCGTCCCCGCCGTGTGAAAGAGTGTAAGTTGAGGTTACTGTTGTTCGCTATATTGTGATCTTGAGACGTGATATAGATATAGATATAGATTGATGTTATACACTGACGTTCACAGGTTGACGGGATGACGGTAACTAAAATCCCGGTACTTCCCTAACTAATTGTAACTTACTGTACCACCAGTAACACTGAGATAACTGAGGTAACATGATTACTGCTTACTGGTTATATTGCACGGTGGCCTTATTGGTACTCAATCGGTGCCAGCCCCCCTCTGATTGGTTGTTACCCTTGTTGGCGCCCTTTGGGGTGTTCCCGTTCACCCCAGCTATTCCCTCTCTTGTCAGGATACTAGCCCCTGACCCTTATTGTGTGCTTCCCCTTCCCATTCTGTTGGGGAGGCACGAGTTGGTTGGTACCCAATCTCGTGCCCCCCAATATTGCTTATTGGCTTAACTTTGTGGGGTATTGGCGGGATTGAATAAGCTAACAAATTATAATGTGTATCGTAGTAGCAGAAAGCCACTTTAAGAAAGCTTCAGTAGTGCAAAGTAAAACAATTCAATGGATTGCTTAATAGATTGCTTAAATCTTAATAGCAAAAAAATAAAATAAAAGCAAAATCGACACAAATACCATGAGCATGTGTTTACACTGTTTAGTTGGTTAGGGAAGTTTAAGTGTACGGAGCATGTTTCAGCGCCTGTGTTTTATAACCAAAACAATTAATGATACTATAATAAATTCGTTATTACGAAATCGTGCACGACCAAACAAGGTTAACGACTGTTAAGTGTTTTGGATCTATACTATATATACCTACTTTGTGGCAAGCATGTATATATTAATTTAGTATTAATATTATTCGAAAATTTTAAAATTATTAGCAGACTCCATAATTAAAAAATACATATGTAAAGATTTTTTGGCCGTATTGCTATGAAATTGTATTATAGTCGTATAGAGTAGGAAAATATGGTGACCTGACAATTCGTATATCGTAATAATTTTTCGGGTCGGAAATGTCCAGGTCCCAATTGTCTAGACGCAATTGTCCGGGCCTCATTTGTCCGGGTCCCAATTGTCCGAGTCTAAGTTGTCCAGATCATAATTGTCCACTGTCCAGGTCTCCGCTTATCCATTTCCCATTTATCCAGCGATCCTATATCCGGATGTCTGATGATCCAGGTGATCTTATATCGTAAAACTAACAATCTACATATATATTAATATAAACTCTTATATTGTCACGTTTAATTCATCCATCTCTGCAACTCATCGTCTTTTAATATGCAAAATTATGGATAAGTATTAAGTGGAATCTACATGCGATTGCCTGGAGTCGTTTCAATTATTTGCTGCCTCTGATCCGTAAAAGTTTCGAATCGTAACTCATTTCATTTGTGCATCTCTGCATAATTAATGCGTATTAACAATGAATGCATGCAGAGGCCTGGTTATGTATAAGGCCTGTTTGTCTGTTAACTTTTACACGTCGCAACTGCTCACTCATTATCTGTTTGACGATGCGGCAATCGGCCTGTGAAATATTTTTCCTTTTTATTAAAATAATTGTTACTATCAAATGAAACAGTTCTGGGGCATTATTGTGCAGCAGCAGCAAACAGGTATCATATATAGGTCTTATTGGCTACAGACACAGAGAGTGGGGCGACGCGCAGAACGCTAACGTGAGCAAGTTCGAAACAAGTTCGATTTGATCTGGAGTCAAAAGTTCGAGAGGTATTTGCCCATATCTTTCAAAAATATTGGAATTTTTCCTCTAGTATATATACTACTATTACTACTACTAGGATCGGCATGCTGCATTGCAGCTGCATTTTTAAGAATGCTGTGCCGGCTTATCGACAAAATTGCACCGCCACAACTCCCTATCACACATGACATTTGTTAGATCATCCGCATCTTCAAGGCCAGTACATACAACATATTAATATGAAAAATATAGCAATGAAAACAAGTAGATTTACTTAATCAAATAATCTAACGAGTCTCGGTTGGTCTCTGAGCCCAATTAGCTTGACTTATCCCGACGCTATTCTAACAAAACATCGCGGAATCCAACCGCCTTTGTAAATAAGATTGTCACGCCTCAAGGCAAATAAATATTCTAAGTCGCAGAAAAACAAAAATATAATTCCATTCCTTTTCAAGTGTTATTCCCTCATTGAATAATAAGACTAGGTATTCTATTCAAACTGTTCGGTTTTAAAAATAACACGTCGTAAATCAAATAAATTCCCTACGATTGACCTTGTTGGGTTGGGTTGGGTTTGTTTGCCTTGATTTTGTTTGTCATGGAGGATAGTTGCATCAAGGACACATAAAAATTACTACAGTAAATCGCAGATAGGGGGGGGGGGGGGGGAACTGGACGCAATCAAAATAACGTGCCACTGTAACCTGCTCCTTTCCTAAATTGAGAATTTAACATTGAGGCGGGATATTAATTCGCCAAGGCGGGTTTTGCGTGCAGTTTCCCCACCCCCCCCCCCCTGTCTCGTAAATCGAGATTTATTCTCCGATTCGGTAAATTTAACGACTCATTGTATTTAAAATACCTATTTATTATTTTGGGAAAAAGTATAATATTTTCTCTAATTCTCGAGGTATTTTATTTACGTATCGCCGCGAGTCAAGATAATATTGAAAGAAAATGTTCTGCACTTTATTTCCCATGTTATACGTTATTATGTTATAATATTAATTTTGTACATTCTTTGATGAGTAATTATTTAATAAATCGTAGAACAAAATAGTGTTACAAAATTAATTAAACTTCAGTATTTTACTATATTGCTTCCATAGTTACTGCGATTCCAATTATTGTACTCTTCAACTCCTGATGCCGCTTTACTCAACGTTAAATAATTTAGTGTTCTCGAATATTTATTATGTAACTAGAGTTTATGTAACGCCTCCACTTAGCAGGACATTGCTTTCATCTTGAGGACCAGCCAGTGCATAATCTTGTGCTTTGTTGGCCTCAAGGAGTGAATAAATATGGTTGACAGGTGACAGCCCATGGCTTTCTTGAGACGCATCTTAAAGGACACTGGCCTTGCAGATGACTAAAACCTCGCGAAATTTTGGATGGTAATGACTCACCAAGCTGATAATAAGCCGAACTTTGAACCAATGTTCCTGTTTCGGACCTCACTATAAATTTTATTATAATTTAATATTAAATGATATATATATAAATTATATAATATTATTTAATTCAGGACCTACAAGATGGGGCCATCGTGGATGGAAACTGTGTTCATCTAAAATCGGAAAAAGACAATCTCCTATAAACATAGATTCATCGACACTGCTGTACCACGCAAACCTTCCCCCAATTCAGTTTACTGGAAAGGAAACAGTAAGTTTCTATGATATTAAATAATTCTGGAATGTGTAATAATTACTTAATATAATTGGTTTTGAAATAATGTCTATATGGAATTGTAATTTTATTAAACTAATTAAATAATAGTGGTCTCTATTCAAAAAGAGGTCAAAAATATACTCAAAACAAATTGGCAATTAATTCAAAGTAATTTTTTATTCTACATCATCTAATTTAATTTCATTTATCATTTAATTAATAACCCAAAATAATATATAATATATACATACCATCTCCTTTACTCCCTTAATACAACAAATATTTTTAAGGGGTCGTAGCCCCTCCCCCACCCCCCCCCCCCCCTCCAAATAAAAGAATTCCTAAAGGAATGCCTGTTCACCACCATGGGTGATCCTCCACAGTAAAGCCTTCCACTATGTTTCCTAAAGGAATGCCTGTTCACCACCATGGGTGATCTTCCACATTAAACCCTTCCACTCTGTTTCCTAAAGGAATGCCTGTTCACCACCATGGGTGATCTTCCACAATAAACCCTTCCACTCTGTTTCCTAAAGGAATGCTTGTTCACCACCATGGGTGATCTTGCACAGTAAATCCTTCAACTGTTTCCTAAAGGAATACCTGTTCACCACCATGGGTGATCTTCCACAGTAAACCCTTCCACTCTGTTTCCTAAAGGAATGCCTGTTCACCACCATGGGTGATCTTCCACAGTAAACCCTTCCACTCTGCTTCCTAAAGGAATGCCTGTTCACCACCATTGGTGATCTTACACAGTAATCCCTTCCACTCTGTTTCCTAAAGGAATGCCTGTTCAACACCATGGCCGATCTTCTGCAGTAAATCATTCCACCCTGTTCCACAAAGGAATGCCTGTTCACCACCATGGGTGATCTTCCACAGTAAACCCTTCCACTCTGTTTCCAAAAGGAATGCCTGTTCACCACCATGGGTGATCTTCCACAGTAAACCCTTCCACTCTGTTTCCTAAAGGAATGTCTGTTCACCACCATGGCCGATCTTCTGCAGTAAATCATTCCACCCTGTTCCACAAAGGAATGCCTGTTCACCACCATAGGTGATCTTCCACAGTAAACCCTTCCACTCTGTTTCCTAAAGGAATGCCTGTTCACCACCATGGCCGATCTTCTGCAGTAAATCATTCCACCCTGTTCCACAAAGGAATGCCTGTTCACCACCATGGGTGATCTTCCACAGTAAACCCTTCCACTCTGTTTCCAAAAGGAATGCCTGTTCACCACCATGGGTGATCTTCCACAGTAAACGCTTCCACCCTGTTCCACAAAGGAATCCCTGTTCACCACCATGGGTGATCTTCCACAGTAAACCCTTCCACTATGTTTCCTATAAAGGAATGCCTGTTCTCCACAATGGGTGATCTTCCACATTAAACCCTTCCACTCTGTTTCCTAAAGGAATGCCTGTTCACCACCATGGGTGATCTTCCACATTAAACCCTTCCACTCTGTTTCCTAAAGTAATGCCTGTTCACCACCATGGGTGATCTTCCACATTAAACCCTTCCACTCTGTTTCCTAAAGGAATGCCTGTTCACCACCATGGGTGATCTTCCACATTAAACCCGTCCACTCTGTTTCCTAAAGGAATACCTGTTTACCACCATGGGTGATCTTCCACAGTAAACCCTTCCACTCTGTCTCCTAAAGGAATGCCTGTTCACCACCATGGGTGATCTTCCACATTAAACCCTTCCACTCTGTTTCCTAAAGGAATACCTGTTTACCACCATGGATGATCTTCCACAGTAAACCCTTCCACTCTGTCTCCTAAAGGAATGCCTGTTCACCACCATGGGTGATCTTCCACAGTAAACCCTTCCACTCTGTTTCCTAAAGGAATGCCTGTTCACCACCATGGGTGATCTTCCACTGTAAACCCTTCCACACGGTTTCCTGAAAGAATGCCTGTTCACCACCATGGCTGATCTTCCACAGTAAACCCCCCCACTCTGTTTCCTAAAGGAATCCCTGTTCACCACCATGGGTGATCTTCCACAGTAAACCCTTCCACTCTGTTTCCTAAAGGAATCCCTGTTCACCACCATGGGTGATCTTCCACAGTAAACCCTTCCACTCTGTTTCCTAAAGGAATGCCTGTTCACCACCATGGATGTCTTCCACAGTAAACCCTTCCACTCTGTTTCCTAAAGGAATGCCTGTTCACCACCATGGGTGATCTTCCACAGTAAACCCTTCCACTCTGTTTCCAAAAGGAATGCCTGTTCACCACCATGGGTGATCTTCCACAGTAAACGCTTCCACCCTGTTCCACAAAGGAATCCCTGTTCACCACCATGGGTGATCTTCCACAGTAAACCCTTCCACTATGTTTCCTATAAAGGAATGCCTGTTCTCCACAATGGGTGATCTTCCACATTAAACCCTTCCACTCTGTTTCCTAAAGGAATCCCTGTTCACCACCATGGGTGATCTTCCACAGTAAACCCTTCCACTCTGTTTCCTAAAGGAATGCCTGTTCACCACCATGGATGATCTTCCACAGTAAACCCTTCCACTCTGTTTCCTAAAGGAATGCCTGTTCACCACCATGGGTGATCTTCCACAGTAAACCCTTCCACTCTGTTTCCTAAAGAAATCCTGTTCACAACCATGGGTGATCTTCCACAGTAAATCCTTCAACTGTTTCCTAAAGGAATGCCTGTTCACCACCATGGGTGATCTTGCACAGTAAATCCTTTAACTGTTTCCTAAAGGAATGCCTGTTCACCACCATGGCTGATCTTCCACAGTAAACCCTTCCACTCTGTTTCCTAAAGGAATCCCTGTTCACCACCATGGGTGATCTTCCACAGTAAACCCTTCCACTCTGTTTCCTAAAGGAAATCCTGTTCACAACCATGGGTGACCTTCCACAGTAAATCCTTCAACTGTTTCCTAAAGGAATGCCTGTTCACCACCATGGCTGATCTTCCACAGTAAACCCTTCCATTCTGTTTCACAAAGGAATGCTTGTTCACCACCATGGCTGATCTTGCACAGTAAATCCTTCAACTGTTTCCTAAAGGAATGCCTGTTCACCACCATGGGGGATCTCCCACAGTAAACCCTTCCACTCTGTTTCCTAAAGGAATCCCTGTTCACCACCATGGGTGATCTTCCACAGTAAACCCTTCCACTCTGTTTCCTAAAGGAATGCCTGTTCACCACCATGGGTGATCTTCCACAGTAAACCCTTCCACTCTGTTTCCTAAAGGAATGCCTGTTCACCACCATGGGTGATCTTCCACAGTAAACCCTTCCACACTGTATCCTAAAGAAATGCCCTGTTCACCACCATGGGTGATGTTCTGCAGTAAATCATTCTACCCTGTTTCACAAAGGAATGCCTGTTCACCACCATGGGTGATCTTCCACAGTAAACCCTTCCACTCTGTTTCCTAAAGGAATGCCTGTTCACCACCAAGGGTGATCTTGCACAGTAAATCCTTCAACTGTTTCCTACAGGAATGCCTGTTCACTATCATGGCTGATCTTCCACAGTAAATCCTTCCATTCTGTTTCACAAAGGAATGCTTGTTCACCACCATGGGTGATCTTACACAGTAAATCCTTCAACTGTTTCCTAAAGGAATGCTTGTTCACCACCATGGCTGATCTTCCACAGTAAACCCTTCCATTCTGTTTCACAAAGGAATGCTTGTTCACCACCATGGGTGATCTTGCGCAGTAAATCCTTCAACTGTTTCCCAAAGGAATGCCTGTTCACCACCATGGCTGATCTTCCACAGTAAACCCTTCCACACTGTTTCCCAAAGGAATGCCTGTTCACCACTATGGGTGATCTTCCACAGTAAACCCTTCCACACTGTTTCCTAAAGGAATGCCTGTTCATCACTATGTGTGATTCCCACAATAAACCATTGCACCATGTTGCCCAAAGGAATACCTGTTCACCACCATGTGTGATCTTCCACAGTAAACCCTTCCATTATGTTTCCCAAAGGAATGCCTGTTCATCCCCATGGGTGATCTTCCACAGTAAACCCTTCCAAACTGTTTCCTAAAGGAATGCCTGTTCATCACTATGGGTGATTCCCACAGTAAACCATTCCACTCTGTTGCCCAAAGGAATACCTGTTCACCACCATGGGTGATCTTCCACAGTAAACCCTTCCATTATGTTTTCCAAAGGAATGCCTGTTCAACACCATGGGTGATCTTCCACTGTAAACCCTTCCACACTGTTTCCTAAAGGAATGCATGTTCACCACCATGGGTTATCTTCCACTGTAAACCCTTCCATTCTGTTTCCCAACGAAATGCCCGTTCACCAACATGGGTTATCTTCCACAGTTAATCCTTCCACTCTGTTTCCTAAAGGAATGCCTGTTCAGTACCATGGGTTATCTTCCACAGTAAACCCTTCCATTCTGTTTCCCAAACGAATGCCTGTTCAACACAATGGTCTGTTCACCAAAATGGGTGATCTTCCACAGTAAACCCTTCCATTATATTTCCCAAAGGAATGCCTGTTCACCACTATGGGTGATCTTCCACTGAAAAACCCTTCCACACGGTTTCCTGAAAGAATGCCTGTTCAACACTATGGTTGATCTTCCACTGTAAACCTTTACACACTGTTTCCCAAAGTAATGCCTGTTCACCACTATGGGTGATCTTCCACTGAAAAACCCTTCCACACGGTTTCCTGAAAGAATGCCTGTTCACCACCATGGATGATCTTCCACAGTAAACCCTTCCACCCTTTTTCATAAAGGAATGCCTGTTCACCACGATGGGTGATCTTTCACAGTAATCCCTTCCACTCTGTTTCCTAAAGGAATGCGTGTTCACCACCATGGGTGATCTTCCACGTTAAACCATTCCACTCTGTTTCGCAAAGGAAAGTCTGTTCACCAAATTGGGTGATCTTCCACAGTAAACCCTTCCATTATGTTTCCCAAAGGAATGCCTGTTCACCACTATGGGTGATCTTCCACTGTAAACCCTTCCACATTGTTTCCCAAAGGAATGCCTGTTCACCAACATGCATGATCTTCCACAGTAAACCCTTCCACCCTGTCTCACAAAGGAATACCTGTTCACCACCATTGGCGACCTTCCACGTTAAACCATTCCACTCTGTTTCGCAAAGGAAAGTCTGTTCACCAAATTGGGTGATCTTCCACAGTAAACCCTTCCATTATGTTTCCCAAAGGAATGCCTGTTCACCACTATGGGTGATCTTCCACTGTAAACCCTTCCACACTGTTTCCCAAACGAATGCCTGTTCAACCCCATTTGTGACCTTCCACGGTAAACCCGTCCACACTGTTTCCCAAAGGAATGTCTGTTCACCACCATGGGTGATCTTCCACAGTAAAGCCTTCCACCCTGTCTCACAAAGGAATACCTGTTCACCACCATGGGTGATCTCCCACAGTAAACCATTCCACTCTGTTTCCTAAAGGAATGCCTGTTCACCACCATGGGTGATCTTCCACAGTGAATCCATCCACACTGTTTCCTAAAGGAATGCATGTTCACCACCATGGGTTATCTTCCACAGTAAACCCTTCCATTCTGTTTCCCAACGGAATGGCTGTTCACCACCATGGGTTATTTTCCACAGTAAACCCTTCCATTCTGTTTCCTAAAGGAATGCATGTTCACCACCATGGGCGATCTTCCAAGTTAAACCATTGCACTCTGTTTCGCAAAGGAAATTCTATTCACCAAAATGGGTGATCTTCGACAGTAAACCCTTCCATTATGTTTCCCAAAGGAATGCCTGTTCACCACTATGGGTGATCTTCCACTGTAAACCCTTCCACACTGTTTCCCAAAGGAATGCCTGTTCACCACTATGGGTGATCTTCCACTGTAAACCCTTCCACGCTGTTTCCCAAAGGAATGCCTGTTCACCACTACGGGTGATCTTCCACTGTAAACCCCTCCAAACGGTTTCCAGAAAGAATGCCTGTTCACCACCATGGATGATCTTCCACAGTAAACCCATCCACTATGATTTCCAAAGCAATATATGTTCAGAGTTGGTACGAGACGTCATACAATGTTTGTTCACATTCCCCGGGAATGCCCCCTACCACGCCCCCCCCCCCCCCCCCCCCCACCCCGTTGTATGTAATTTACGAGAAATTGAAGATGCAAGGCAAATAAATAATCCCGTGGTTTGATTGTTGCTACCCTGCTATACAAAGTTCTATTGTAAATCCGTAATGGAACAAAAATTAGATTTTCCAAATGAAAACTGATAGTACAATGTCATTCGTTTGGTTATCGAATAAACTGTAATCATTGAATGAGTTTACAAAAATAAAAGTAGTAATGCAATTCATTATCACAAATTAATCACAAAGGTTTATCAAACAAGTTTATTATAAAAGTTTATCATTTCAATTCCTAATAAATGAAGATGCGATAATGTTGTCAACATCTAATCAGGCCATTATTAGGAAACAACTTTATCTTGGATTTTGTCGATTTCTCTAGCTTTATATTCAAAAAACCGCAGTTTAGTCGAATTTCGATGTAAAATAGAATAGAAATTAGACCCAAAACATTAAAATTTGTTAAATACATACAAGAGACTGTACTGCGTATTAGTTTAAATTAGTTCACATATAAATTAGACGTTATATTACCATGAATTTAATTATATCTATTTTTCAATTATTTTCTTCAAATTCAGAAACTGGAAAACCAAACAACAACCTAATTTAATTTAATTTCTTAAATTAGTAATTTAATTTGCAAATTTAAGAAAATAATGTACAGTAGTAGGCCCTATAAACATAAAAGGCCTAATAAAATGTTACATTTACTTGGCACCGTGAGAATTACACCACCATTTAACCCTTAATGCCTGCTTTATTATGGAGTTGTAACACCTAGGCTACACCGACAAATAGGATACCATTTATGGTTGTTTGTTCGAAAATCACAGCATCTTATCTTATAGATAGATTTATTTATACATTATGTAAAAACAATAACAAATACACCAAACAATGTACCGGTATAAAAGTATTGTCCAACATAACATATAGGATTACCCCTAAAGCTTTGCAGCTTATTTCCAAGGGGGTCCTTTATGTTACTTGGTTACAAATACAATATTACACTACGCTAACCTAAAACCAATATAAAACGTAATTACACTATGTACATGTACAACTTTACCGAGAGCGTGACAATGCCCGACTCAACGATAAAGATGTAATGTACAGAACAATTTATTATAAAACGTAATTACAGTATAAATAGTAAATAATTAATAAACTAATAACTTACTGTAGGACTATTGTACCTATTTTTACATTGCACACGGAGGTGAGATTTAACTGCAGATTTAAAAGAATGTTGATTATCTAGGCTTTTAATTTCATTAGGCAGAGCGTTCCAATTTTTTATGCCGTTAAAAAAGAAAGTATCAGATTCAAAGGATTTACAATTCGGGAGGTAGAAGTTTGAAGCACTAGCTCTGGTACTGTAAGAGTGTGTATCGCGTACTCTGTTGAATTTTTGTTTTAGGTAATTGGGACATTTACCATTATACACTTTATGCACATGGTTAAGGCGTAGCTGCTTAACTCTACTATCTAAGTTAAGTAGTCCAGATTCAGAAAAGTCATCTGGAGTTAGGTGGTGCCTAGGTTTGTAGTCTTTAATAAATCGTACTACTTTATTCTGAGCTACTTGTAATTTACATTTAAGCTGTTTGGTTAAGCCTTCATACCAAGAAGAGCACGCATAGTCCATGTGACACTGTATTAAAGAAGAGCAAAGTAACTTGCGGGAGTCGGTGTTCAAACTATTTTTATTTCTGTATAGAAACCTAAGCCTACTGTTAACTTTCGAGAAAATATTTTTCACTGTACTTTCTCCTGATAAGCAGTTATCCAATGTGGCGCCTAAATATTTAACTTCCTTTTTATTTTCAATCTTATGTCCATTACTAGTGACTTCAAACTTAGTTACCTTCTTTAACTTTCTTTCGGAACCAAACAAAATACTTTCAGTTTTACCGTAGTGAATGGATACTACTACTACTACTACTACTAGGATCGGCATGCTGCGTTGCAGCTGCATTTTTAAGAATGCTGTGCCGGCTTGTCAACAAAATTGCACCGCCACAACTCCCTATCACCCATGACATTTGCTAGATCATCCGCATCTTTAAGGCCAGTGTCCTTTAAGATGCGTCTCAAGAAAGTCATGGGCTGTCCACCATGCTTATTCACTCCATGAGGCTGCCAAAGTACAAGATTATGCACTGGCTGGTCCTCACGGCGAAAGCAATGTCCTGCAAAGCGGAGGCGATTTTGTTCTAGTGTCAAGCTTGGGGGAACCAATGAGACACCTCCAATGTTATATAGTGTCTGGTTGGAGATGTGTGCATTGTACTTGACACAATGAACCCGGCGTAGCATTCTTGTGAATGTGCCATCCAGAGATTTGGTGTCCTCAGCAGTTAGAGCCCAGCATGGACTCCCATAGAGGAGTACTGGAACTACTGCTGCTCTAAATAATCGGACCTTAAGTTTCCGATTAATTCTCGGTGACTTCCAAATCCTGGAAAGCCTATTCAAGGCTGCCCATGCCTTTCCCTTACGTATTCGAAGGTCCTCACCTGACTTCCGGATCCATGATCCCAGGTAACAGAAGTCGTCCACATGCTCAAGCATACCATCCTTTGAGCTTATGCTCATCCGATCAGAGACTTGCTGAGGACTTTCAAAGTTAACTGTCAGAATTTTGGTCTTTCTGGAGTTAATAAAAAGACCAACACTAGAAGCAGCATGTTCTAATGAGCTGAGGAGCCGTTGGGCTCCCTCTAATGATTCTGAGAGTACTCCTAAGTCATCAGCAAAGTCTAGATCAGTTAGGTACTTGGCAGGATTTCCTCGACTTCTGGAGCCAGTAGGTGGAGTTATCATCACCCCATCATCATTATGATGATCTAAGGACATGCGTAGAACATAGTCAACCACAATAATGAACAAGAATGGTGCAAGTGTGTCTCCTTGGAGGACGCCCCATAACACTTCAAATGGTTCTGTGTCACCGTCAACAGTAGACACAAATGTTGTCGAACCATCGTATACTGATCTGATTGCTGCAATAATTTCATCAGGAATCCCATATAATGAAAGTATGCTGAACATACGTGATCGAGAGACTGAATCAAAGGCCTTGAAGAAGTCAACAAAGATAACAGCCAGATGCCTGTCTTTCTTTTTTGATAATTCTTCAATTATCCTTCTAAGTGCCAAAATGGGCTCCATGGTCCCACGACCTTTACGGAACCCATTCTGATTTCCACGGAGCAGTCTCTCAATGGGATCCCTGATGCGATTTAATAGAATCCTATTGTATAGCTTTGCAGCAATCGAGATCAATGAGATTCCCCGAAAAGAACCATAGAGTGTTAGGTTGCCCTTCTTGGGAACTGGCACCAACTTATTTGTTTTCATTTCTTGTGGAACTCTTGTTGTACGGTACATGTCTACTATGATGGGATAGATGAGCTTTAAACACTCAGGTATTTTAAAGACCTCAGGGGGAACACCATCTACTCCACTGGCACGATTGGTCTTAATGCTCTTTGCAGCAGCCTTCACTTCTGCAAAGGAGATATCGCCAATGGGAATATCTGGGAGTACAGACTCAGACACCTTTACTTCTATAAAGTTATCAGGCAATACCCTGTCATTATTGAGGAGCTTTTCAAAGTGGGCTTTCCAACCATTGAGGCGATCGGCTGGTGATTCAGCCTTAACCTTGGTGGTTGGTTGGCTTTTCCGCCCAGTAAGCAGATTGATCGATTTCCATGCCTGGGATGATTGCCTGCTGTCGTCAGCATCATTGATGGCATCAACCTGTTGGTTTATTAGCTCCTGTAGATTAACAGAGTACTGCCTGTTGAGGGACCTAGATGCAGCCTTAACTGCATTCTTGGCCGCTGTAGTCTGTTTGAGTCGGGACTCTTTCTGCGCCTTATGAAGGTCATTTCGGCACTTTTGAATTTTGTTGTCAGTCCAGGGGGCCCTTTTCCTGTTTCGAGGGTATACAGGAACTGTTTCTGCAGCTGCTAACTTAACTGCTTCTGTAAAGGCAGTATAGCCCTCACAGTGATCTGCCGCCTCAGAGGCAAGAGCCTCATACCTGTTGCTCAGCTGTAGTGTGAAGCTGGATCTCACACTTGGCTGTTGCAACAGAGAGGACCAGTCATGCCGCGGCAAGGCAGATTTCGTTGTTCTGCTAGCACGCAGACTAAGTCTTACCTTGGCCACAATAAGGCGGTGATCACTGGAGAAGGGTCGAAGTGTAAATGCATTACAGTCTTGTATAGAGCTCCTGTATTTCCTACGAAACAGAATATGGTCTATCTGGGACTTGTGACCACTGGGTCCACTATGAGTCCATAGCTTTCCAGTTCGCTTCTTGAACTGGGTTCCAGCCGAAAACAATCCTAAATATTTAACTTCCTTTTTATTTTCAATCTTATGTCCATTACTAGTGACTTCAAACTTAGTTACCTTCTTTAACTTTCTTTCGGAACCAAACAAAATACTTTCAGTTTTACCGTAGTGAATGGATAGCTTATTATCAACCAACCACTCATTACAGGATTCTAGAACTGCACTTAACTTTTGGGAAATATGGATAGGATCTTTATGAGAGAAAATAAGAGCACTGTCGTCGGCATATAAAATCAGTTTAAAATCGGGATCTATACTACTTATCATATCATTTACATAGCATACAAAAAGCAGAGGACCTAATATACTACCTTGCGGTACACCACAGGTAATCTCTTGTACAGTAGACAGCGATTTGCTAATGACTACAGTTTGACCTCTGTCTGACAGGTAGGACTTGAACCAGTCTATAGAACCTACACCCATCAGGCCTAACTTACCAAGCAGAATTTCGTGATCTACAGTATCGAAAGCCTTTTGTAGGTCCAACATTACCATACCAGTATATAAACCCTTTGCGTTATTACATCTAATTGTATCAGTTAAGTTAATAAGGCAGGTGTCTGTAGAATATGATTTACGAAAACCGGACTGAAGTTCATAGATCAGATTTAGCCTACTAAGATGTGCCTCCAGCTGTAGAAAAACAGAACGTTCTAGAATTTTAGATACAATACTTAAGATACTAACAGGTCTGTAATTACAGGGTTCTACTTTACTATTCTTTTTATACAGAGGAACAACCTTAGCTAATTTCAGTTCGTCTGGTACTATATTATCTACGATAGAGTAATTAATAATAAAAGTAATAGGCACTTTAAGTACTTCAGCACCATCCTTAAGAAAACGGGCAGGTATTAGATCTAGACCGGTACTTTTTGAGGCTGATAGGCTAAGTAGATTTTTAAAAACGAAATCCTCAGAAACGGGTTTTAAAAATAACTTTTCTGAATTTTGTAACTTTTCTAAATAAAAATTTTTTAGAGTTTCGGACCCTATACTATATTTATTACTTGATAACGGTAATTTCTTAACTAAATTAGAGGCAACATTAGTAAAATAATTATTAAATAAATTACTAACTAGAGTATGATCATGAATCAGCTCACCGTTATCTTGCAGAACAATATTCGATTTAGATTTAAGGTTTTTATAACCTAAAGATTTTAGGGTAGACCATAGACTTTTTGGATTATCTTTATTCTCACTTATTTTGTTGTACAAATATTCAGATTTAGCTTTTTTTATTTCCCGTTGGACAAGGTTTCTATATTTGCAGTAATTATTATAATCAGCTAAAACACGGTATATCCTAAATTTATACAAATAGTTATCTCTCTCTGATATTACTAAGAATACCCGAGGTCATCCAGGGCTCAGTGCGTTGTTTAAGACTAATTTCTTTAATTGGTGCTACAGTATTAAGTGCCTTTAAAAATATATCTTTAAAAACAGTGTACGCAAGGTTAATGTCAGCGGCCTTAAAACAGGGTTCCCAGTCAGAATTAACTAACAAACTTAAAAAGCGTTCCTTGCTGTAATTTTTCATAGACCTAACTGTTACTGTTTTATGATCCCCGAAAAAAGATTTTTGTGTCTTTCTTGTGCAAAAAACTATAAAATGATCGCTTAGACCTATAGGTAAAACCCCAGATTGAGAAATAATATCGGTATTATTACAAAGGATGTGATCTAGTAAAGTAGAAGTTTTACTGGTAATTCTGGTAGAATCTCGAATAATTTGTTTTAAACCAAACAAATTTAAAATACTTTGGTAATGTTTACAGATGGGGGATGCTTTGTGATGGTAACAGATATTAAAATCACCTAAGAAATATATTTCACAGTCTGACCTAAGATTACATAAAATTGTATTTTCAAAATTTTGCAAAAAATCTGATTGTTTAGGGGGCCGATATAAAGTACCGATTAAAATAGGTTTAGTTTTAGGAAGTAAAAGTTCCACCAGTAAAACTTCGTCACAAGTCTCTAAATCTTCCCTACGATTAAAAGCTAAATCACATCGAATGTAAGTACAGACACCACCACCGTGTCTGTCCCTATCCTTACGTAAAACTACGTAATTATCAATATAAATTTCTCCATCAGAAACACTATCATCGAGCCAAGTTTCAGAGATTGTTAAAACTGCTGGGTTGGATTTATTGATTAAAATACGAATTTCGGAAAGTTTTGGAAGCAGAGATCGTGCGTTTAAGTGCAAAAAATGCAGACCTTTTTTCTTAAAAAAATTAAAAGTTTCACTCTCAGCATCACTTGGAGTTTGCAGAGGCGATGTGAGAAATGAATCGTCGGTTTCTGATTCTAAAATTGTATCATGAAAGGGAAGTTCGGTAAAAATACAGCTATTGCAGAGAAAACTTGGTTCAAGATTGTTTCTGGTGGAGAATAAATTACTGCGTTTCCTACGGTAACATTTTAAATGTACAAATGTGTCACAACTCTCGCATTGGACGATCTTACTCCGAGTTTGTTCCTCGATGACAGACGGGACAGTTGATCTTCGGGGCCCGCGTCCTGCTGGGTCCTGGGTTGGTCTCAATATCCCCAGCCAGAGACAGTAGACAGAGTTTAGCGATTAGGCCTCTAGATCGTGGAGAGGAGACCCAAGATCTTCTTCCCCGACGAGAGCAGTAGAGGCTAAATCCACTCGTCGACCACATCTCCGTCGATTCGGCGCGGCAGTTCGAAACGGTAGCGACAGGGTGTTCCGCAAACCAGTCCAATACGGGTATTGGGTGGGTTGCAGGGTTACCCCGCGGATCGGATGGTTTTGCCACAACGAAACGACCCAGAACGATGAAAACTGTGGAGATTAAGAGCGGGGACATTGTGCTGTCTGGCTGTAGTCGGACTCAGGGATAACAACTGTAAGGAAAAACTTTGGAAAAACTGGGATTGTTTTGTAAAATATTACATTCAAACATTTTCCCTTTAGTGTACTCTGGTTTTTTTTACATTTATCTATTTTAATTCGGCCTGTAAAATGTGAGAAATTGCAATAAAATTATGAAATTGTTTCTATCACAAAAATTTTCATATTTTTATCTACAACGATTGTTACAATAAATTACAACAATAATTACATAAATTTTTAAAGTTTGCAGAGTACTTTGAGGGGTTCTAGTGCAGAGTAATTAATTGTATAAAAGTAATAAATTTGCCATCAAATTCTTCAAAAATAATTATTTATGCTTTTGCACACCAGTCGCCATGCATCCACAACTAAAGGTACATAGTACAGTAGGCCTACAGAGAGGGCAGAGCTGCACACTAATTTATTACAATACTAACTCATCATTATTTTTTTTAATTTGCACGCTTTATGAACTAATACAGATAATAGTAGTATGGGGTGCCTACTTTTATTCTATTGTTGACACCATAACATAATTATTGTTCTACTCAAATTAACCATTAATTCCCGTTCAATACAATACAAAACAAAACAAAGCTAACAAACATTACTGGCGGGCCCAAGTAGTACCAGTATTAGTTTGAATAGTTTTTACTTATTAATTTTACCTCATTAACGACGGACAATGGATGCAAGACACTCGTTCATAGTTGATTGCACGCAACTTGAAAGGAACACAAACATGTAACACATTGACTCGACACTTCAATATATAATGAGAACTGGTACATTGAGAACTTTCTTTACCTGTATGTTGACTTCTTAACTGTAGTTTCTACAACAATAATACCTGGCCGCGTGAAATATGCTGCAATGTGGGGCGAGTAAGAACTGCGAGTCATCAGCGAACTGTTATAATTATACTACGGTCGTTTTACAAAAGTCTATGTTGGGGTGTGATGGGGCGTGTGATCGGATAATAATTCGCCATATTTGTCGGAAGTCAAACTAAACTAGCCAAAGTATAATAATATTAATTGTTCGATAAAACGGCTTACAGTTTTTGCTGCACGAAGGCCCCACTACTCGTGTACCTACTGTACTGTAAAATAATATCACACAAACTAATAGTAATAGAGTAACATAACAATAACAATATAGCATTGATTATATATATCCTTGTTTATTTATGGAAGTTTGGAAGAATAATTAGGTAAATCTAATGTAATTAAGAAATAATGCAATAAATATAGCATCTCTAACACTAGTTCATCTGGTTCAAACCCTAAATATATGGCGAGATTTTGAGCTATAGAGGACCATATTGATGGAGCAGACTGTCACCTTGGTGGTTGTGAGGTTTCGTATCGACTCGCACAAACCAACTCGGTTACCAAGGACTACGGCGGTTACCAAGAACTACGGCGGTTACCAAGGACATATATTGTCGCACAACTAAGGTCAACTCTTCGGATCACCAACCTATTATTGACCAGTTGAACAAACATAACGACTATTTACATTCATTGCCACTACACCAAAGTAAAATTATATACTTATGGTGCTATAAATTTCAACTTGAAATACGTAATTTTAATTCCTATGAAAAATGTATTCAATGAAAATGTTTATTTCGAGAAAATTAATGTTGAACATTGGATTTCAATACTGATAAATTAATTTTAGTAGGTGGCCTAAATGCATTTCATTGATAGTGAGAGTATACTGTGAATACAAGATGAAACAAAATACTCTCCATTAAATAAAAAAATAGTTTAGCTTATTGTCCTGTTTTTTATTTTAATTTCTAGATTACGGGTCACGTTATAAACACTGGTAATGACGTCACAATGTTAAAACACACACGTCATAGTCTGTTAATAGGAGGCGGACCTCTGGGTTACGAATACCAAATGGATAGAATCGTTATTCACTTCGGTGTAGACAACGCTGCCGGCTCCGAACACAGTGTCAATAACTTTTATTTCCCAGGAGAAGTTAGTCTATTTATTTAAATTTTATTAATTTTATTTTAAAGAAAAATCATTCATTACTGTAACAAAAGCGGATTGAGCACTTTTACTCAATATCATTATATACTGAGCAAAAATATAATATATACTGTAACCTAACGATCTGTAGGTATAACTTCAGAAAAATAAAAACGGACAAACTTTGCAGGACATTGCTTTCGCCGTGAGGACCAGCCAATGCATAATCTTGTACTTTGGCAGCCTCATAGAATGAATAAGCATGGTGGACAGCCCATGACTTTCTTGAGACGCATCTTAAAGGACACTGGCCTTGAAGATGCGGATGATCTAGCAAATGTCATGGGTGATAGGGAGTTGTGGCGGTGCAATTTTGTCGATAAGCCGGCACAGCATTCTTAAAAATGCAGCTGCAATGCAGCATGCCGATCCTAGTAGTAGTAGTGACTTTGACAATTTGACAATTTGCACATTATATTAAATATTATACTTTCGAGTCAGATATATCTATATTCGTTGTGCTGCATTGCAGCTGCATTACTAAAGCTTTGTATAGGCTTATCAACAATATTTTGCCGCCACAACTATCGCGTCATTATCAGCATTTTCAAGTCCACTGTCCTCAATAATAATAGATGCCTCTCAATAATACCCTGGGCTACTCTCCACCCTCATTTTATACGGGCGCCAAATCACAACATCGTGTTCAGGCTAGTCCTCACGACTAAAGCAATGTCCTGAAAAGTGGAGGCGGCTTTGTTCAAGTTTCGAGTAACATAGGGGGTGGGGGTCGAAATCTAACCCTAATCGTGTAAATCATCACAAAAACAGCCTTTTTCTGTGCAAAATCAAGCTGAAACATGTCCCCTCGACTCTTGTTTAGTTTATTGTTTTGATCATAAGTGCGTGACACTGTAACCTGTTCCTTTCTACTGTGACGTATCATCCTCATGGACGACATATATCCGAGGAGGGGGCTCATAACAAACTCAATTCGCAATATTGCGTACATTATTCCAGTTAATAACTGTGGTTATACGCCTGCATATAATAATAAATAATTTTAAACAATTAAAAGAAGTTCATCATTTTTCATCCAATATCCGAACCTTCACTGTTTATCAAATAACCAACTTCCATCCAATTCATGTGTCAATACGACACAAATAGCAGCTGCTTGCCTTGAGGGCCTCTGTAATGTAACTGTGTCTGTGCCTGGGTGGGTTGGCTCGTTAGTGAAACCCATTGCCGATGAGAATGTAGTTGGAATTGGAGACCGCCTTAGGACACTTCATGTATTTGGTTACGTCACCATTAACAGCATCAACTCACCCTGCACACCGGCCGTATACAGTTGCTGCGATTCGCTGCATTAGTGTTAATAAAGAAATATTATCAATTAAATAAGTAAAATGATATATATATGCGTAATAGGCTGCTACTGTCTTTTGACTTTGACATACGAATTTGTATTGCCTTCTGCAAATATAAGTAAAGTTTTCTTGGGCCAATACGCCAGGGATTACTCTCAAAGTCTGACGACTTATTTACAATGCGGTCCCCCTAGAACTATACTCCCTACTGGAAACTCCTGTTACTCATTTAGCTAACATAATGATGCAAGGTATAGAGAGATGCGTCCTGGCTGGTCCCTTCAAAACATTGGTGCCGAAACGAAAACTTCCCTCGCCCATGCGAGAATCGAACCCGCGACCTACGGGAGATGTGAATTTATTACAACCAATACAACAAATTGTTCCAACTCCTGTTATATGTTGTAAGTTGGAATTTAGGGTCGGTCTATAATATTGCGTAATCCCCTACTGTGGGTGCACTTTTTATTTTATAGTAGTTTAACTGGGGGCGTACAGGACAGAATAAGTCAGAAAATTTACGGAGCAATAAAGAATAAAGTAAAGTTAACTGGCCCAACACGA
The DNA here is from genome assembly GCA_032718475.1 of Nemertoderma westbladi. NCBI lineage: Eukaryota > Metazoa > Xenacoelomorpha > Nemertodermatida > Nemertodermatidae > Nemertoderma > Nemertoderma westbladi. The sequence continues at coordinate 61,555 of JAUCBJ010006999.1, read as the reverse complement.
ATCACCTCTTTCTTTGCCAAACTAACTAAATCACAAGGTTGAACGCCCCAATCTATCTAAATAATTATTTACATCCCAAGCAGAAGTTATTTTACAGTTAAGGGTTGCATGTGTAATCACTAAATATCTATTGTGTCTTGCTTTCGCCGTGAGGACCAGCCAGTGCATAATCTTGTACTTTGGATGCCTCATGGAGTGAATAAACATGGTGGACAGCCCATGACTTTCTTGAGACGCATCGTAAAGGACACTGGCCTTGAAGATGCGGATGATCTAGCAAATGTGATCGGTGATAGGGAGTTGTCGCGGCGCAATTTTGTCGACAAACCGGCACAGCATTCTTAAAAATGCAGCTGCAATGCAGCATGCCGATCCTGCCTAGTAGTAGTATGGTGTCTTGCATAGGGACACAAAAGTGCGAAATTTCGAAAGCCTTTATTCGGCTTTGAACGGGCGCAGATAAAGACTATTTATTGTTAACCATCCTGCACTGTATCCAATCGGACATTTCGACATCCGAGTCCATAAAGAAGTATACTATCTCCCTTTAAGGGTTCTGTAGAAATTTGGATCGAGTCAATCAAAAGAAGAAAAATTTATCTTTTTTGAATTATATAATATGTTTTCGTTTATTAAGTTAAAACTTTTGATATTGTTTAATTAGTTAATCTATATGCATTTTGTTGCTTCATCTGTGTATAATGTAATTAAATTAGCAATAATCTTTGATTTCATTGTAACATTATTATTATAGTCCCTACTAGTTACAGTAGTAGACACCGTTACGACGATATCTACAATGAAACAGCTATTTTCGGAAACGATTCGCATTTTTGATTGTAATTTATATATTAAATTTTTTATATATTTAGTTGCAAATACATTTCTATAACAACCAAATCTACGCTAACTACACCGAAGCTATGGTGCAACCTTACGGTATAGCGATTATAGCTATTTTCATGCAGGTGAGTCACTCCTTGGTTATTTGTTTCAAAATCACTCAGAAGAATAATCCCTATCTAGGTAGTAACTGTTGTTGGAAAATTAGCACTTGACAACTTTATTATAGCTTACCCGACAGTAACTTTACTCTTTACAGCTTTATTATAGGTTTCCCGACTGTAACTTTATCTCTTTGCAGCTTTATTATAGCTTACCCGACAGTAACTTTATCTCTTTACAGCTTTATTTTAGCTTACCCGACAGTAACTTTATCTCTTTACAGCTTTATTTTAGCTTACCCGACAGTAACTTTATCTCTTTACAGCTTTATTTTAGCTTACCCGACAGTAACTTTATCTCTTTACAGCTTTATTTTAGCTTACCCGACAATAACTTTATTTCTTTACAGATTTATTATAGCTTACCCGACAGTAACTTTATCTCTTTACAGCTTTATTTTAGCTTACCCGACAGTAACTTTATCTTTTTACAGCTTTATTATAGCTTACCCGACAGTAACTTTATCTCTTTACAGCTTTATTTTAGCTTACCCGACAGTAACTTTATCTCTTTACAGATTTATTTTAGCTTACCCGACAGTAACTTTATCTCTTTACAGATTTATTATAGCTTACCCGACAGTAACTTTATGTCTTTACAGCTTTATTTTAGCTTACCCGACAGTAACTTTATGTCTTTACAGCTTTATTTTAGCTTACCCGACAGTAACTTTATCTCTTTACAGCTTTATTTTAGCTTACCCGACAGTAACTTTATCTCTTTACAGATTTATTATAGCTTACCCGACAGTAACTTTATCTCTTTACAGCTTTATTTTAGCTTACCCGACAGTAACTTTATCTCTTTACAGCTTTATTTTAGCTTACCCGACAGTAACTTTATCTCTTTACAGCGTTATTTTAGCTTACCCGACAGTAACTTTATCTCTTTACAGCTTTATTTTAGCTTACCCGACAGTAACTTTATCTCTTTACAGCTTTATTATAGCTTACCCGACAGTAACTTTATCTCTTTACAGCTTTATTATAGCTTACCCGACAGTAACTTTATCTCTTTACAGCTTTATTTTAGCTTACCCGACAGTAACTTTATCTCTTTACAGCTTTATTTTAGCTTACCCGACAGTAACTTTATCTCTTTACAGCTTTATTTTAGCTTACCCGACAGTAACTTTTTCTTTTTACAGCTTTATTATAGCTTACCCGACAGTAACTTTATCTCTTTACAGCTTTATTTTAGCTTACCCGACAGTAACTTTATCACTTTAATGATTATTGTATGTTTGTAATGAATTTCATATGCATTTATGCAACAAAAGGCATGTTTACACGTGGCAACTTGGCAACTTTTAGAGCAACTTTCTTGGCAACTAGCAACATTTTTGGAGCAACATAATTTAATCGCCGATTACACGTGGCAACTTTATCAGAAAGTTTACCAGCATCTTGGCCGGCAACTTTTTGAGCAACTTGGGTAGTTTGAATGTAAAATAGTGGGTCATTTTATCTACTAGCTAGTTTTTGATAATTTAATTTGATTATCCCGCTTTAATTCGCCAACGCAAATTCCTTCAAGTTGCCTTAAAAGTTGAGCAACTTTTACGGCAACTTTTTTACGTGTTTACACGGAGCAACTTGATCGGCAACCTGGGTTGCTCTACAAGTTGCCGAGAAAGTTGCTCTAAAAGTTGCCACGTGTAAACAGGCCTTAAGTGTGAAGGGTATTAGTATGGCCTGTGACCCCACTTTTTGATGAAAAAAACTAACTAGATAGTCTATTTAGATAGAGTCTAACTAAACTGAAAAAAACTAACTAGATAGAACGATCTATTGCGATGTTCCAGAATGTTATTTGACAGTTGCCATGGTTACCATTTTGGAGAAAAAAGGCGTTTTAAGAATGTTAGTTTTGAAAAATTTTAAAATTGCATAATTTTTCGTGTAAAAACCATAGTTACGAGTTTACCAATAAGAACCTGTAAGGCCCCCCTCACACGGAGCAACTTGTTTCTGAAACTTGTTGCTGGACCCCCTCACACACAGAAACTTGTTGCTGCAACTTGTTTCAGCAACTTGTTTCCGAAACTTGTTTCTGCAACTTGTTGCTGGACCCCCTCACACACAGAAACTTGTTGCTGAAGAAAATAACAATTATTTGCAAATAAATAGCTAACATGTCCACTCATTTATATATAATATCACATCACTCAAATTATCTAATATTAGCTAGTATCAAAAAATGGAATGTAATAAAAGTTTTTCAAAAAGTTGCTGGGAATATAACTTCCAGCAACTTGTTGCTGGACTCCCTCACACACAGAAACAAGTTTCGGAAACAAGTTGCAGCAACAAGTTTCTGTGTGTGAGGGAGTCCAGCAACAAGTTTCAGAAACAAGTTGCAGAAACAAGTTGCTCCGTGTGAGGGTGTGACATTATCATCTCGCTGAATTTTGGTGGCGAAATTACAACAGGGAGGCCCCATTCAGCAAACTGATAACACTAATAAACAATAGCGAATTATAGAAATCTGTTTAATTCAGTTCAAAAACAAAAAACTAATCAATTTACATTGTTATATTCATTAAATAACATATTCGATTAACCTTCAATAAATCATTATTTACAACACTTGGTTACCATAGCAACACAAGAAAAATGTTCCAGAATGTAGAACTTGAGTGGGGCAAACATAATACCAACATATGTAGCTAGTATATCATAAATTACTAGCTAGTTTTTTTCATCAAAAAGTTTTCATCATAAACAAATAGCATATAATAATGGCTGTGATTACAATAATGGCGAAAAGTTCCAGAAGTTTATTGTTACTAAGCGATTGATCACTTTGCAGCCTTTTACGAGGATATCAGATCAGCAGAGTGGTGATAAGTTGATATTCTCTAACAAAATCATAATTGTTATTTATGTTTATAGCCAGCTCCGCAATTTCATATCAATGAAACTGTTCGATTAATTAACAGTTCGAAATATAAAGTTGGAACATCAATTTCGGAATCATGCCTACCATGCACGGTACAAGACAGTAATATCAAAAGATTACTCTTTGAATGCAATATGGGAGTAATACTTTTGACCGTAAGGTGATGTAGGCCTAAAATTCGAGTGTTCCACGGTAACCAACTGATGTAATTACTAATTTTACCATTTGTGGATTTTCAGGTTAAATCCATTTATAAAAAATAAAGGCTCTCAATACTTTTCAACCTTCAGCTAAGTATGCATGGTATCCTAAAAAAGCAAAATCTTAATAATAATACTTTTTTGGATTTAGATATCTTAATTATTATGCCACCCTTAACTGACATTCCACTGATGAAAGATACATCAAAATAATTATGCCCACAATTGTGAAACTTTATGCATAAGAGTCAAAATGGATTTCGACCAAATATGATCATTACATGATAACTTAATGACATTAACATGAAATTAGGTCATATTCTAGAGATATGAAGATTAGTTTAAGGAATCCAAGGGATTATTACATGTAGTTCTCACCCTTCTTTGTGACGTCAACAAAGCATTTGATTTCATCTGTGGAAGTAAAATGTTGAAAATTATTGTTGGTATTGGATCGTTATTGTGACACTGAACCTCAGAAACTATCGCCAGATGGTGCAGATTTCCTGTTCATACAGAAACAGACACCGACCTTACGGTTGAGATCACCAAAATTCCTTATAATATGGTATCAGAAGCCCAACTTCTATTGAACAACGTGTAAATGGCTGCGAAGGAGGTTGCATACAATTGTTTCCAAGACAGAAATCAATCTACAAATGTCATTTATAAATCGGTAAAAAAAAACATTTTTTTGTATTAAAAGCAGACGCGCAGACTTTTATGGTGAATTTTCTTTTAAATTAAAATGTTTCCTTTAAATAATTATTGTTTTAGTATTATTTATTTTTGCATATTAATTTTTATTTTTATTACGTTTTAATGGTATTTTTTTCCTTACAGATTGGAAATGAAACGAATTTGGAATTAGAAAAAATATCGGCAAATTTGAAAAAATTAAAATACAGAGGTAATTATTAATAAATAATATACTTTACCGAATAGGCCTAACCCAGAACCCTGTCATCCACTAACACTAAATTGAGAAAGTAGTGATTAGCTAGGTGAGTCTGTGGCTGGTATTCTTCTTTCGGTACCAAGTCTAGAATAGAGTAACCAAACCTACTGTACTGTATGCACTAATAGACCTCATGTTATAATTATAAGGCAAGGAGACTATAGAAACAAGGGGAGAGGAATATAGTGTAATGTAATAATGGGAATAGAGAGATCCTTTTTCAATATAGGCCTAATTTATGTCTCACAAGCTTATACCCATTACATCGAACTCATTCTGAATATGATGACATCACTTCTATCCAATTAAATAATTATGTTCTCATTTCATCGTTTCAGGATCTGACCGATTTGTAAAGGATATAAATGTTCGATTGTTACAACCCAATACCGATCGATATATGACCTACGAGGGTTCCCTTAGTCAACCGCCCTGCACTGAAACTGTAACCTGGATAATATTAAATAAACCAATCACAGTCCACCAGACATTGGTGAGTTACTAAGTAAACCAATCACAGTCTCCAGACATTGGTGAGTTACTAAATGAACCAATCACAGTCCACCAGACATTGGTGAGTCACTAAATAAACCAATCACAGTCCACCAGACATTGGTGAGTTACTAAATAAACCAATCATAGTCCACCAGACATTGGTGAGTTACTAAATAAACCAATCACAGTCCACCAGACATTGGTGAGTCACTAAATAAACCAATCACAGTCCTCCAGACATTGGTGAGACACTAAATAAACCAATCACAGTCCATCAGACATTGGTGAGTTACTAAATACACCAATCACAGTCCACCGGACATTGGTGAGTTTGTTACTAAATATGAAATATACTGTAAGTATGCAATGGGTCTCATTCTTTAAATTTCATCTCATTTTTAAGAAATTTTAAAGAATTAAATTTAAAAAAATTCTGCTCAGTTCCCAGTTATATCACAACTCAGCTGCGCTCTGCCGACTAAAGGAAATATTTAGCATTTCTAGCGATAGAAAGATTTTCTGTAACAAATTTACACTGTCCTGGAATATAGTGTCGTTATCCCCCCCCCCCCCCCCCCCCACCCCAAAAAAGACAATTTGTAATGAGATTGCATGAAACCGAGTTAGTTTCATCTCCCTCCTGCTTAGTGGGTGAGCCAGAATTTTTATTTTCGCTTTTATTCTTTAGCTACAAACGTTTGAAAAAGATGTCTCCATCGGTATTGCACCAATCGTACTTCAGTTATTCTTCAACCATTTAGTGGGAAAGCTTTAAAAATATAGCTGATTTATTGGCATTCGAATGTTGCATGTATTTGCTTCTACTTCTAGCCATTTATTCTATTTAATAATAATACACAATATTCTAGAACAGTTTGCTTATGTATGAATATCCATATACTAGTATTATCATGTAGACATTGCATTGTTGCCAGCCACTTATGAGATAAATCAAATGTTCTAGAACATTGTGTATTTATTAAATTGAATAAATGGCCTGCAGCGGAAGCAAATACAAGCAAATTTCGAATGCCCATATCTCAGCTATTTCACATACAAATTCAATTTTTACATATTTAGAATCTTTCCATTGCTATCAACAAATTACAATGATGTTGAAGGATAACTTCAGTACGACTGCGTCCACTGGTGCAAAATCGACAGAGACACTTTCATTTAACGCTTCTACAGTAGCTAAAGAATTAATGCAAAAATAAAAATTCTGGCACACCCACTAAGGAGGAGGGAGATGAAACTTTCGTTTCAAATTTCATGCAATTTCATTACGATTTGTAGAAAAATTTTGGGGGGTACAGATAATGGCGACACTATACGCAAGGTCATGGTATTTTACAGTATTTTTCATATGTTTTCCTTGTGTTTTACTGATTTACTTGTGTTTTCCTAATTTAGAATTATCCACATTATTAAATACGAGAAAGGCATGTGACGGGATCCAGGAGGGATCCCGATTTATCCGATGTGGTATTTAGTCCACGCGTCCCCGCCGTGTATAAGAGTGAAATAAAGATGACTGAGTTCTGAAGTTCGGTGTATAATAATAGGTTATAGGATATAGATATATTGTGAATTATACGGTAGGCGGGATACGGTAACTAAAGTCCCATGATCCCCTAACTAAACTAATTGGCTGTACCCTACGCTAGCACTGCTGCACTGAGATAACTGAATCACTGATTAATAGGTTATTGGTTATATTGCACGGTGGCCTTACTGCTACTCAATCGATGCCATTCCCCCCTCTGATTGGTTAATACCCTTGTTGGCGCCCCGTGGAGTATTCCCGTTCACTCCACCTGTTCTCCTTAGGTTAGGGGTTTGGCCCCTGACCCTCTATTGTGTGCTTCCTTCCCACTCTTATTGGGAAGGCACGAGTTGGTTAATTGCCCAATCTCGTGGCTCCCAATATTGCTTATCGGCTTATAACTTTATGGGGTGTTGGCGGGATTGAATAAGCTAACACTCCCCCCCATGCTATCTTCCCGGTAAGAAGATAGCATCAACCAAAAAAGTGCGTTACAATCCCGCTGGATCCCGATCTAGTATCGGGTGTGGGGTGGAATTCTTTTCTTTCGGAGCCGGCTTTCCGGGCCGCTCCCTATGGGTATGATGTCACTACCCTCTGGCGTCTCGTGTCGGGCCGATCGTGCGCTTCTCTCACACAATTTTTGTTTCCCCAACACTCTCGCCACTCTAACTTCGCTCTCTAACTCAACTCGCTCTCTCCCCACTCTTACACTCTCCCCACACCTGAATCGCACTCTAACTTCTCGCCAACAGCTCTTCTCACTATCTCCTCTCTACTCTCTGCCACTCCCTAAGGCCCTGATCTCTAATGCTACCCCTGTGCTATCATACTATCTACCTACTGCTTACTAACTCTAACTATCTAACTAACTCTGCTAACTACTAACTCTTACTACTTCTAGCTCTAACTGAGAGCCTCTAACTTTCTACTGACTCTAACTCTCTATTAAGTCTAACTAACTCCTACTAGCTCTCTACTTCTACTAACTCTACTTGACTCCTCTGAGTCTACCAACTCTGCTAACTAGCTCTACTAACTCTACTCCACTAGCTCTGCTAACTCTACTCCACTAGCTCTGCTAACTCTACTAACTAGCTCTACTAACTCTACTCCACTCTTCTAACTACGTGGCGCTTGCGGTGCCCACAACCACTCTACTATATGGCACCCTATGTGCCCTCTCTGCTCTACTCTACTACCTGGCACCCTATGTGCCCTCTCTACTATTCTACTCTATCTCTCTAACTCTACTACCTGGCACCCTATGTGCCCGTCTCTACTGTTCTACTACCCCTTTACGCCTCATCGCCTACACGTGACGCTCTGAGTGCCGGCAGAGTGGGTACGTTAATTATGTGAACTACTACTGACTCTACTAACTCTCTTCTAACTCTACTAACTCTTTTTGTACCCGGCACCTCTTGTGCCCGGCACCTTCTAACTCTACTAACTCTACTAACTCTCTACTAACTCAACTAACTCTACTACTAACTCAACTAACTCTACTACTAACTCTTTTTGTGCCCGGCACCTCTTGTGCCCGGCACCCACCCTAATTAACATACCCTGCTCTTACATCAAACACGTCATCACGCCCGTGCCCCACTAAGTTCAGCGCATTCCCTACTAACTCTAACTACGTGGCGCTTATGGTGCCCACAACCCTCTACTGCTACTACTAACACTCCTAACTAGCGGTACTACGTACCCTCTTACTACTCTAGCTCTCTCTACTAGCTAGCGGTACAACGTACCCTCTAACTCTTACTCTAACTAGCGGTACTACGTACCCTCTCACTACTCCAACTCCACTAACTGACGGTACTACCTACCCCCTAACTCTTACTCTAACTAGCGGTACTTACGTACCCTCTCACTCTAACTACCTAGCGGTACTACGTACCCTCTAACTCTACTAACTAGCGGTACTACGTACCCTCTAACTCTTACTCTAACTAGCGGTACTTACGTACCCTCTAACTCTAACTACCTAGTGGTACTTACGTACCCTCTAACTCTACTAACTAGCGGTACTTACGTACCCTCTAACTCTCTTCTACTAACGGTACTACACGTACCCTCCTACTAACTCTTCTACTAACGGTACTACACGTACCCTCCTACTAACTCTTCTACTAACGGTACTACACGTACCCTCCTACTAACTCCTCTGACTCTACTCTTACTAACGGTACTGCGTACCCTCTAACTCTTACTCTAACACTAACTATCAGTGCTAACTGCCTAACTAACTAACTCTGACTCTAGGTACTACGTACCTCCTAACTAACTCCTAACTACCTAACTTCTACCTACTCTATTATTTAATTATTTTCTTATTTTTAATTAAATAATTATTTTATATTTTGTGCGTGGGAAGGGCGTCTCGCCCTCATTCCCACCCCCCTCAGTCCAAAACTTTGGACGACTAAACACTCTCAGGTGCCCCTCCTTCCGGTAGGCACTCTCCCGCTGCCCTCCTATACGCCCTCTAACTCTTCGCCACACTCTCTTCGGTGCACTACCTCCGCTGGCCTCCCCCTTCGTATGTGCGCTGGCATTAAAGGCCTCGACGACCCCCGCTCGTTCCTTGGTATACCATGTGTCTGCCCATGTAATGCCCCCTCGCACTGTGTCCGTCCTGCGTGTGTATGCAACACGCCTCCTTCTACTTTCCCGACTCCCTTATGTTTGCTCATGGGCTTCTCTGCCCCTGGTCTAGTCCTTTCACATCCTCTCCCTTTCCAACACTCTCCGGATCTGTGTCCTTTTACCACACATCGATGACATAGTCCGTTTGCGTCTGTGTAGGCTACACGATCTCGTTTGGGCAACGCTTGCCAGTACTTGCAACTCCTGGTCTTATGGGTTCCGTCCCGATGTAATTGACATTGGAATCCTGGATTATAGCGTTTCCTGTATAGTCCTTCACGTATCGCGCTTAGGTTTATATGTACCGATTTAATGTTTTGGTTGTCTAGACTCGGCCTACTGGGTATATTGGGATTGTTTTTATTTACGGTGTTATTTTCTTTCTGTCCCTGCCACGGTGTGGCCCTACTACCAGCTAACTGTGGACTGGTAGTCCCCTGTATGGCCGCGTGTGGTGGTGACTGTCCGCACGACCTGCTCTCGTCCAGGGAGTTCGATATTCTTGCTCCTATCGGGGTATATTGTCGATATTGTGATGGGGGAATGTCACCCTGTCCCCCCCCAGCCGGTATGTTTGGTACTGGGGTTGATGTTAATACATTGGGGCCCATACGTCTATCTCCAATAACTCCCCCCTCCCCTGGATATATGTTATGTCCCTGTGTATTATAGTCATGCTGCTGTACCGATATAGGCCTACCTACCTCTCGCCTACCTACCGGTATGTACTCCGCGACTTCCGGGTTTAATCCCGTCGTTCGCGCTACCCCATCGCCTACTCTATCTCTCCCAGCATGGCCTATAATAGTATGTGCAGTAAGGCCTACAGTATGTCCTGCAGTCTGCATGTGCCCTTCCGAACCGAAGTTTATTCTTCGCGAATCTCGAGTCTCCCCGCGACTACCGTACTCTCGATCGGCAGCTATATCCCGTCGGGAAGCTTCTCTTCGATCCCCTCTCCTGTTCTCGACTTGTATTGGTACGTCCTGTACCCCTCTCTTGGCGTGCGGTGCGTTTCTCCGGGGCGACGGCAATCTCCCGAAGTTCGACCCCACTGGCTCCCTGACTCCATCTCTACTGTCGACGGTCCGTTATCCGTCCTCGCACTGCTATCGTTCGTGGCGACACTTCTTCTACTATCTTCTCTTCTTCTCTTTTCTGTGTAGTATTCCGGCTCGTGAGATCTCTCGTCGACCTCCCGGTTAAACTCCACTGTTCTTCCTCCCTCTTCTAATCGGGCTCGACGCTTCGTCTGCCCTCTCGCGACGTCAACCTGCCTCTCTCTACTCGATCGCACGCCGCTGGGGATACTCGCAATCCCCCTATTACTCTCCGTCGCCGGGTGTTGCGGTTTACCTGATTCGGCCCGCGCATTATCCGCTGACGGCTGTGGGACACTCTCTGCCCCCCCTCTCTCTCTACTAATCTCTCGCGGTGGGGTGCCCGTAGCCCCCCCCCACCCGCCACTTCTAACTTCACTATTTCTTACTACACTTCTATACCCCTCTTGTGGGGCATTCTCTGCCCCCCCTCTCTCGCCACTAATCTTATGTGGTGGGGCGCCGGTAGCCCCCCCCCCACCCGCCACTTCTAACTTCACTACCTCTTACTACACTCCTACACCCCTCTTGTGGGGCATTCTCTGCCCCCCCTCTCTCGCCACTAATCTTATGTGGTGGGGCGCCCGTAGCCCCCCCCCCACCCGCCACATCTAACTTCAATATCTCTTACTTCGTCTCTACACCCCTCTCTAGTCGACGCACTGTCTCTACTACGGCTGGGTCTATTCACCCCCGCCTCTCTCTCTACTACTGCGTGGCCCATCAGGCCTACTTCGGGTTGGCTCAACCCCGCTACCTCCTGCCTACTAACTGCGTGGCCTACCAGGCCGCCGTCGGGTTGGCTCAACCCTGCCACTTCCTGCCTACTAACTACGTGGCCTACCAGGCCGCCGTCTGCCGGGCTATACACGTCTGACGCGCTCACATTAATAGCACCATTCCCAATATTATTTGTTAAATCAATTAAATTATTAGAATTTGAAACGAGATTTAAATTATTTAAATTAGAATTATTTGAATTTTCAAAATTTAAATTATTATTCGTATTATTTGAATTATTCTGAATATTTGAACTAATGTTATTATTTAGAATATTTGTATTTAAATTTAAATTACTACTACCCGGTAAAATATTATTATTTCCTGTAATAAAGGGATTAGGGTTATTTACTACGGTACTATTAATATTAACTGCTTCTAACGTACTACTACTACCCCCCCCCCCCCGCCCGTACGGCTACACCAGTTCTGGTTCTCTCGCTCGGTGCCTGTAAGTGGGGTCTCACTCTCTGATATCTCCAACCGCGCCAGTTCTAGTCGGCACCGTTTAAGTTTGGCTTGATATTGCGCAAGCCTCCCTAGCATGGCATGCAAATCATCCCGCCTGCACTCACCCTTTATCCCCGACTCTCGCGTATTCTGCCCGGCCAACTCTGCCTCTCTAGCAATCATCTCAAGCTGCCTCGCCGGCTCGCTCTCTACTCCCATCTCTCGCTCTCTACACTCCTTGGCTCTCTCTCTAAACTTCTCGGCTTTCTCTCTATACTCCCTCTCCAACTCTCCTGCCTTCTCTGAGAATGCGGTTTCCTCTCTCAATTGCCACTCTAACCATTCCTGCTTACTCGCAGCCGTTTCTAATTTATACTCTATGCGTTCACTCTGTCGCACCCGTCTTTCTTTTACGGAGGATGTAGCAGACTTATCGGTTGCGACGGACTCCCGTCGCCCCTCCGTCCCACTAACTTTCCCCCGCTTCCCGGAACTTCCTCCGACCGACGAGACCGAATCCTCGGAATTAACCTCGGATTCGCCCTCCCCAGGTCTTCTAACTCTTACTTTCACTCCCCGGGCATCGACTAAGTATGGCCCTACGTACACTACGCTAGGTTCCATACCCCCACATTCCCATAGTTCAATCAGTTCGTTGACAACTCCCCTCGTCCTCTCCTCGGCTAATTCTCTCTGCCCAAAACACACTAGGTGATCAAAGTATCTGTTCGACTCACCTAGTCCTTTCTTCAGTCTCACCTCGTCTACCTTCGCCCCCTCCTTGGCCTCTCTCAGTTGCTCCCGGGTCGCGAGGTAGGCCCGTCGAAGTCGATCAGAAACCCCGACATCCTCGTCGCCGACCTCTCCTCCATCTCTCCGGGTCCGACGTCGTACCGACGGCCCCACCGTCGCCGTTCCGGTGGACCGTTCGTCGTCCTCGGCCTGTGGCTGGCCGGTGACATCGGTATGTCGACCCTCGCTCCGCGTCGACTCGTCTTTCTCTTCTCCTCCCTTCTCGTCTCCTTCCCTCGACTCGCTCTCCGGTTGTAGACGACCCCCCACATCTTGGTTCGCCGGGTTGGTCGTTATCGACGTGGCGTCAACCTGCGTCGACGTGGTCGGCGTAGCATCGATCGGCGTCGTGGGTTCGTATCGTCTCGCCGTGGCCTCGCGGATCGTTAGATCGTCGTCCGGGGTCCGCGGCGGTGTCTCGCCCGATTCACTCATCTCGTCTGGTGGCTGATGATTCGGCTAGCTAGGTTGCAGTTCTTGATGTTCAACTAGGGCGGCAGCTCGGATTTAGTTACTGGCTAGGGGAGCAGTTGTTTAGTTACTGTGACGGGATCCAGGAGGGATCCCGATTTATCCGATGTGGTATTTAGTCCACGCGTCCCCGCCGTGTATAAGAGTGAAATAAAGATGACTGAGTTCTGAAGTTCGGTGTATAATAATAGGTTATAGGATATAGATATATTGTGAATTATACGGTAGGCGGGATACGGTAACTAAAGTCCCGTGATCCCCTAACTAAACTAATTGGCTGTACCCTACGCTAGCACTGCTGCACTGAGATAACTGAATCACTGATTAATAGGTTATTGGTTATATTGCACGGTGGCCTTACTGCTACTCAATCGATGCCATTCCCCCCTCTGATTGGTTAATACCCTTGTTGGCGCCCCGTGGAGTATTCCCGTTCACTCCACCTGTTCTCCTTGGGTTAGGGGTTTGGCCCCTGACCCTCTATTGTGTGCTTCCTTCCCACTCTTATTGGGAAGGCACGAGTTGGTTAATTGCCCAATCTCGTGGCTCCCAATATTGCTTATCGGCTTATAACTTTATGGGGTGTTGGCGGGATTGAATAAGCTAACAAGGCATTTCCTAAAGGAAATGCAACCACGAAGCTAAGGAAAATTAAACAAACGGCCACACTTTGGTTCGTTGCTTAGCCTCGTTTAGTAGCAATTCTCAATAATTAACTTCTATTCCCATGGAAACTAGAGTTCTCTGGAACTGTTGCTTTAACCTTTGAAAAAAAATTCAGTACAGATTGTGGTTCAGATAACACATATACTGAGTTTCAGAAAATATTGTAGTTTATGTCCAAATTACCGATTTTCTATCAAAATGCATCTGTTTGCAGTGGTTGTCATGGAAACTGAAAAATAGAACAATATAATTCGGATGCAGAATAAGTCATATAGTGGGGGTAGGTGTTGGTCCCAAGTCATAATACTATTAACTTGTGCTTCAAATTATCATTTTATAAATTTTTACATCTGTTTAGATTGGTTGCCATGGTATCAGGATTTTTTAATTTACCTCAATCTGCTCGGCTATGGCCCTTATAGTTGAGTTGAGAAACTCCAAGTTTATATATATTGCGGTTTTTCTACAAATAGAGTTATGAATATAGACTGGAATGATATAGACTTTATTAATATACAGTTACCAAGGTAACTATATATTTCTGGAATGATTTGAGTTTCACTAAAAGTTCCAACTAGTGGTCCAGATAACACATTCCCAGTTTCGTAAAATTTTATCGCAAAGTCTATATCCAAATGAGTAATTTTTGTATAAAAACATCTGTTTTCAGCGGTTGTCATGGTAACTGCAAAATTAAACAATGAAATTCGGACGCAGAATAAGTCATATTGTGGGGGTAGGGGTTGGTCCCAAGACATAACACCTTAACCTTAGGCTTCAAATTAACATTTTATAAATTTTAACATCTGTTTAGCCCGGTTGCCAAGGTAACTGGATTTTCTATTCAACCTCAATCGGCTCTGCTATGGACCTTATAGTTGAGTTGAGAAACCCCATGTTTATATCTATTATAGTTTTCCTAGAAATAGAGTTACAGTATAAATATTGACTTGAAATACATAGACTTTTTTCTAAGTCCGTTGCCATGGAAACCAGATTTTTCCTGGATATAAGACCCAGCCCACACGACGCGCCTTGATGAGTAGTATATACATGCAAAATTTCAGGGTACTTTTAAAGGCTAGTTTTTTCACCGGTCAAAAAACACTAAATCTGCTCCATACAAGTAAAATAGCCCACTATGAATAGACCATCTCAGCTAAGGAAAATCTTTCTTAGCGAAAGTAGTTGATTTTCCTTAGCTTCGTGGATCTCAGGGCTGACCTAGGAAAAAGGCATAGTATCTGTATGCTATTAATGAACTATATTAACTCTTTTATTTATTGTTAAGTTGGACAAACTGAGAATTCTAGAACAGAACGAAGAAGATGTTTCTCACAAGAAATATTTACGTGGTAATATTCGACCGATACAGGCAACCAATAATCGACTCGTGCGAACGAATATTCCTTTCTGTTCCAAGAACAATAACCAGTGCCAAGAAGGCACGCCATCTTGCGGACCTCACAGAATACCATATCATTGTTAGTTTATTGTATTGTGTATTCTGAGAGGAATTTATGATTATACATATACACAACATATAAATGTTTCATTGTTTAAAATAATATGAATATTGAAAAAAAAAAAACAATTAAGTTCATTTTGATTCCCAATATATGAGTTATTTTTATTGTATTTTGTTCTGTTTGTTTTTTTGCTATTTATGAAACCAGTTTATAATATTTTGTTACATTATGTCAACTTAACAGCGTTCTGGTGGAATTACTCGTAACGCTGCAAAGTAACACTTTGAGCGTTGTGGACTATAGCACGGAACGCTGCAAAGTAATCAATGACATGGAAACAACTTAAATTACCATATTCCAGAATGTATTATTTCCATTTATATTAATGCGTGCTGCTTTATCCAATAAAGCAGCACGTCACGTGAATAATGCGTGCGTCCAGTTTGCAGTAACGGGACTAGCTACTGTATGTAAATAATTGTTTAACGTGTACGTGTAATGCATTATATCGAAACGTCCTACAGTATGTAAGATATTTTAGAGAAAATGAGCAAAGAAAATATGGCGACAGTGTTAAGTAAAACTAAATGAACGGACACAGACGGTGACTAAGTTTGCTTCAGTCGACGATGGATCAAAGATTACTTGCAAAGGTCACTTTTCAGCGTTAAAGACCCTTGTTTATTCATGCTTGCTCGGTACATAAATAAACTCGGTTCGTAACGCTGTAAAGTGCTACTTTGCACACAATGATGTAAATAGTGATATTTGATGTACTGTAGTAGTTGGATGTTGTGTCACCAAGTGCATCTTAGGATCTGGGTTTATTGACTGTAAATTAAGTATTTGAATATATATAAATAAATTAAGTTTAAATGAATGTAATATTAGAAATATAATTTAAATGTCTAATTATAAAATAACTACGAATTGACTGCTCCAATTGGGTTCGGTTAACATTTTACTTTTAATTTAATAGTACTGCAGTTAATAAATTAATTATAAATAATTTTAAAATGACTCCGAAAATTCATTCGTGTTTCCATTTTTTTTTACTCTCGGCACCAAGAAGCTTTTCGATCATATGTGTCTGATATCCTTCTGATTGTAAGGCCAGGAATGTCACGAGACCAAGCGGCTGAATCATTATATCCTGACAAAGGGACGGCAGTACCCCCCTCTTATCTCTTTCTCTAGGCTTACATTATTAGCAAGTGATCCCCAGTTATTGGCGAAATAAATACTTACCATAATTATCTAGTCCATAATGGAAAAATATACAGATGATACGTCAATATGTTGAGAAATGTGTGGCAGATTGGAGAACTGCATATAGAACAGATTCATAGCATCATGAAATAAAACCCCACCTCCATAGGAGATAACTGTCAAGTTTCAGCTTAACAGCAATTGTAAGTAAATAACAAAAGTTCGAGAAAATGTTAAACTTTCAGACATTTCACACTCTACCTGCAGACTGGTGAAATGCAGACAGCGCTGCATTTCTGTAAAGAAGATGTTCACTTTCAGATATTTCGCCATCTAGCGGTACACTGGGGAACT
Organism: Nemertoderma westbladi; assembly: GCA_032718475.1. Lineage (NCBI taxonomy): Eukaryota > Metazoa > Xenacoelomorpha > Nemertodermatida > Nemertodermatidae > Nemertoderma > Nemertoderma westbladi. The sequence continues at coordinate 44,504 of JAUCBJ010006999.1, read as the reverse complement.
GTAGACGACTCTGCGACCCTGCTGTAGTAGATACCTACCCAGTATTCGTCTAAACGGGTTGTAAATCAGTAAATAACAAAGTTGTTCAAGACGTTCTCTTTCTTTAGACATTTCGCACCCTAGCATCAGACTGGAGAAACGCAGACTGGTCAGTGTCCTTCCAAACTTATGATCAGGTGCAAAGTGTTGGTAAGAACATACTGAGTCTGATGGTGCAACTGCTGAAATACTTTTTGGTAATTAATATTTATATTATGGAACCGCTGGCAATAGCCTACCGATTCATCTCTAAAGAAATACAGTAATATCGTACAGTTTCCATCCTGTTGACTAGCAATATGGCCGAAAATGAATTCAGAATAGCCCAATTTGACCACAAATACGCATTCGCCAACCGGCTGACCCGGTACTCTCTCAGTCACTGCAGGACTCAATACCGGTACCCTCTGACCTACTGGAGTAGGCCCTACTGACTGTGGACTATGTGGCTGGACGCTATACGCTGTACGCTATTGAATGATTTTGGAAACACACAACAACATTGTTGAAGTGCCCACAAATTCACACAAACAAACGTGTATAATAAATCCCGGAGACTGTGACAGGTGTCTGCATCGTGTTAATACGCATCGAATGTGCCACAAAGCAAGGAATGAGAGCGAAATTTTAGATTGTGTGATTTGTTTGTTCTAGAAATTTATCCAGAAATAAATTAAATAAGATGATATGGTTATTATGAATAATGACGTATCCTGTAGTTAATATATATTCTATATTTATTTATAGTCTATTAGTAACTTAATTTATTTTTCAGTAAACACCAGGACACTTTATCCAGACATCAGACCTCCAACAGAGATTAACCAATCAACTGCCTTTATTAAACCTCAAATACCTGGAAGCTAAAAATCTGTCCTTTGGATTTAGTACAGGAATCAAATATGAGAATGCTTAGGAAGTCACGTAAAAAAATGGGATTAAACCAACAGCAATGGGGTTGCTACAGTAACGAGCAGTGTTGGTAACTACTGAGTTGAGGCTATGCAAAACAAAAGGCTATATTATTGTTTGATTACAGATAATATCAGCAAAAACTAATCGCATCTTCATTATTTAGTGATGTAATGTACATTAGAGAATTATAATGTATTGTAATTTTTATTACATTGTGTATAATATATGTTTTTACCAACTTTGTTTATTGAAAAATAATATCTTACCTTGAATTTTTTATTATGTCGATAATTTCAGCAGTTTATAATCCAAAACCGCACGGAATTTAAAATTAAATTTACATTCCGGAAAAGAAAACTAAGAAATCTTACTTTATTTTTTTTACTCCAAGGAAACTATACTAAATCAATAACAACCATAAAATTATCATTTATTGACATTAATTGGTAATGAAACACACAAACACACATTAAATTGGTTGAAAACATTCAAAACCAACAGCACACAACTATCAATAGATTAAATTATCAATTAATTATTGTTACTAAAATACATACACCATGTCATGTAATACAGTGTCGTAATTCAATGACAACCCCCCCCCCCCCCTCCCACAAAAATAAATAAAATAATTATTTATTACATGGGAAAAAAAGTAGAACTTTTTTCAATAAATAATAAATAATAAAAAATAATAAATTCAATAAATAAAATCATTATAATACTTTTAAAATTTAAGAAATTTCAACAAATATATTTTATTTTACTTTTTTTCGCCGGGACAAAAAGTAAAATCAATGCAATCCTATGGGTTACTACTTTTTTTCCCTAGGGAATAAAAGTGTAACTTTTTCTCCCGATTTTGGTCTAAATTCGAGCGAAAAAGTAACAATTTAAGAATGCAAATTTTTTTACAAAACTTAATGATATGCAACATAATTTGAAACACTTAGTTTCATCTCCGTTTTCTTTATTGGGTGAGAAATAATTTTTATATTTACTTTCATTCTTTACCTAAAAGCATTTATTCTTAAATTGGTACTTTATCGCTCGAATCGGGAGAAAATAAGTACTTTCTTATTTCTAGGGACCTTTTACATGTGTTGAAATAGCATCGAAGTAGATGAAAACGCTTGTAATCTGATGTATGTAAAGCAATGTAAAGCAAAATCTATTCACACACTCTATTAGTGACTTTATTAGTTACTACTAGGGTGTAACTTTAGTAGTGTCCGCAAAGCCCGAAAAGTCGTCAATTTCCAAAAAAAAGGTTTCTGTTGAGATTTCACCAGTCGAACTTTATTATTCAAACGTATAGAGGGATATTTTGCTACCAATGGAAAGCTGACCGCGCAGGGATTTCAAATACGTAAAAATAACTATATAAAATAAAGTAGACTTTTTTTGTCGATCGATGCGATATTATATGGCAAGCGTGTAGCGAGACAAGTTAGAAAGCAAGACAAAAATGTTACTTTTTGCACCACTTACGTCATTTTATTTGTTGGAGAGCCTTCTCACTTTTATCTGGGTCTATTTCAGTATAAATATCGTCCATCGAAGCTTCTTCCATAGTGAAATATGGCCATTACTAGACCTTGTGTACCTGACTAATAATAATGAATGTGTGGTGATATGATCCGGCAGTCACCATACCGGTAACGTATAATGTCAACTGGAAGGTCCCGCAGATAACTAAACTGAAGGTAGTTAGTGAGTCTGTTTATACTACACATACCCCTTTGTGATACACGGGGAAAATTGTGTGATAATTAAAGATAATTTAAAGATAAATTTACTCGTGAGTACAGTATAATAAATATAAATTTTCTCGTGAGTACAGTATAATAAAAATAAATATTTATTATCACTCGTTAAACCAGTTAAGTTATACCATATCAAAAAATTTATATCATATAATAATAATTGCACATATAGCGATTTATTGCAGCTGTTAAATAATTACCTACACCATCACCTATTGATTCTAATTAAATTAAAGAAGGTTACGGTTGAATATAGAATGGATGGAGATGGAGAATCCCAACGAAGGCGACTCGACCCTGTTTAGAAGCTCCCTGCCAGGTCGATGCTGCGTAGACCTACTCTGTCGCCGAACCCCAAACCATTCCATGCTCGTCGACCATGGTGCTCACTTGGAACTTGCAGTTGGTGCTCACTTGGAACTTGCACCTCACAGCCTCCGCTATATGTGGATCGACTTGGCTGTATTCCGACATCTCGACACGCCTCAGGATAGTTCTCCGTATATCAGTGCTCTTAGTGGTTTCTGGATCACGCTGAAAAACTGTGGCGATGAAACAAAGAGGCCGCTCGGAAGGGTACAACCCTTCTGCTTGTTTCTCGATTTCACGGGTAGGGACATCTACTACCTTACGACCGGCGTTTCCTCCTGGAACTAAATAAGGACGGCTGGGCAGGTGGGCGAGAATGGCGCGCTTCCCAAGTAGCATTGGTGGAGCAACCAGGTCCATTAACAAAAGGACCCCCTACTACTAGGATTGGCATGCTGCATTGCAGCTGCATTTTTAAGAATGCTGTGCCGGCTTATCGACAAAATTGCACCGCCACAACTCCCTATCACCCATGACATTTGCTAGATCATCCGCATCTTCAAGGCCAGTGTCCTTTAAGATACGTCTCAAGAAAGTCATGGGCTGTCCACCATGCTTATTCACTCCATGAGGCTGCCAAAGTACAAGATTATGCACTGGCTGGTCCTCACGGCGAAAGCAATGTCCTGCAAAGCGGAGGCGATTTTCTTCTAGTGTCAAGCTTGGGGGAACCAATGAGACACCTCCAATGTTATATAGTGCCTGGTTGGAGATGTGTGCATTGAACTTGACACAATGAACCCGGCGTAGCATTCTTGTGAATGTGCCGTCCAGAGATTTGGTGTCCTCAGCAGTTAGAGCCCAGCATGGACTCCCATAGAGGAGTACTGGAACTACTGCTGCTCTAAATAACCGGACCTTAAGTTTCCGATTAATTCTCGGTGACTTCCAAATCCTGGAAAGTCTATTCAAGGGTGCCCATGCCTTTCCCTTACGTATTCGAAGGTCCTCACCTGACTTCCGGATCCATGATCCCAGGTAACAGAAGTCATCCACATGCTCAAGCATACCATATTTTGAGCTTATGCTCATCCGATCAGAGACTTGCTGAGGACTTTCAAAGTTAACTGTCAAAATTTTGGTCTTTCTGGAGTTAATAAAAAGACCAACACCTGAAGCAGCATGATCTAATGAGCTGAGGAGCCGTTGGGCTCCCTCTAGTGATTCTGAGAGTACTCCTAGGTCATCAGCAAAGTCTAGATCAGTTAGGTACTTGGCAGGATTTCCTCGACTTCTGGAGCCAGTAGGTGGAGTTATCATCACCCCATCATCATTATGATGATCTAAGGACATGCGTAGAACATATTCAACCACAATTATGAACAAGAATGGTGCAAGTGTGTCTCCCTGGAGGACGCCCCATAACACTTCAAATGGTTCTGTGTCACCGTCAACAGTAGACACAAATGTTGTCAAACCATCGTATACTGATCTGATTGCTGTAATAACTTCATCAGGAATCCCTATAACGAAAGTATGCTGAACATACGTGAGCGAGAGACTGAATCAAAGGCCTTGAAGAAGTCAACAAAGATAACAGCCAGATGCCTGTCTTTCTTTTTTGATAACTCTTCAATTATCCTTCTAAGTGCCAAAATGGGCTCCATGGTCCCACGACCTTTACGGAACCCATTCTGATTTCCACAGAGCAGTCTCTCAATGGGATCCCTGATGCGATTTAATAGAATTCTATTGTATAGCTTTGCAGCAATCGAGATCAATGAGATTCCCCGAAAAGAACCATAGAGTGTTAGGTTGCCCTTCTTGGGAACTGGCACCAACTTATTTGTTTTCATTTCTTGTGGGACTCTTGTTGTACGGTACATGTCTACTATGATGGGATAGATGAGCTTTAAACACTCAGGTATTTTAAAGACCTCAGGGGTAACACCATCTACTCCACTGGCACGATTGGTCTTAATGCTCTTTGCAGCAGCCTTCACTTCTGCAAAGGAGATATCACCAATGGGAATATCTGGGAGTACAGACTCAGACACTTTTACTTCTATAAAGTTATCAGGCAATACCCTGTCATTATTGAGGAGCTTTTCAAAGTGGGCCTTCCAACCATTGAGGCGATCGGCTGGTGATTCAGCCTTAACCTTTGTGGTTGGTTGGCTTTTTCGACCAGCAAGCAAGTTGATCGATCTCCATGCCTGGGATGATTGCCTGCTGTCGTCAGCATCATTGATGGCATCAACCTGTTGGTTTATTAGCTCCTGTAAATTAACAGAGTACTGCCTGTTCAGGGACCTAGATGCAACCTTAACTGCATTCTTGGCCACTGTAGTTTGAGTCGGGACTCTTTCTGCGCCTTGTAGAGGTCATTTAGGCACTTCTGAATATGGTTGTCAGTCCAGGGGGCCCGTTTCCTGTTGTGAGGGTATACAGGAACTGGCATCGGTGGAGCAACTAGGTCCATTAACGAAAGGACCCCCAATGGCAGTCTCGAGCAAACCCGAGGTCGAGAAGCTATTTGATGAAACATTGTTGGGAGTGGAAGAGGGATCTGAGAGTTTAGCGCCGTTGACAGCTGGGTTATGGGTTTGATCTGGTCCAGGTGTGGGAGATATTGGGGAGCTCGAAGGAAAAAGTGTCCGGGAGAAGGAAGATTTGCTATCATCGAGGACTGATGAGGCTGCGGAGACAACCAGAGTCATATCGAGGTTGGGAGCTGTTCCGTCAAGGAATGTAGTTACCTGAGGATTGCTCAAGTTCGGAACCAATCCCGTGGTTTGTGGTTGGTGTGGGTTTTTGCAGTTTCCAACTGCTTGTGGATGACAATTTCAGCAGGGCCACCCTGCTCGCGCATAACCACATCGGCTAGAGGGTTCATAAGAACGAGTATCGCAGTTACAACAGCGTTGAGACATTTAATCAACAGTTGAATAATTATTTAATTTCCCGATTAATTAATTTGGTATCCAATATTGGTACAGCAGTATATCATTCCTTATACCATATCTGGAATCTATAAAACAAGAATATTTTGCTATAAACCTACTGTCCATATTAAGTTATTAATCAAGTTATCAAGTTATTAATTAATTTTTGTATATTAATTAATTAATTTAAATTCGTTTACTCATAGTCAGAGTTTGCGCATCGTGTGGGTTCCCTGATCACTCGGGTTCGGGCTGATGGGGAGGATTGTGGTGGGGCGGGTGTGGGGTGGGCTACAGCGGCTGGAGATGGGGGGGTTGTCAGGGAGGATTGTGGTGGGGCGGGTGTGGGCTGGGGTACAGTGGCTGGAGAGGGGGGTGGGCTAGGCACCCTGGGCACAGCTGGGCGCATGGCGACTTCTGCCCATGAGCTGGGTGGGCGTGGGGCACTGCGGGTTGTGTTGCTGTATTCAAGGTGGCATGGACGTCGGGGTCAGTGGCAAGCCGCTAGGGGGCGCTGTGTAGTGCCTCACACGAAGCAGTACACTCTTGCAGCACCACACGCATGGTTTCCACGTTTGTTGTTGCCCGTGGTAGTCGTGGTTCGGTAGGGCCTCAGTCACAGTAGGGCTACATTGGCCAGTCCAGCGCTTGGTACGGGCATCCTTGGTGACCACTGGTTGACCAATGAAAAGCACCTGCAAAGGCCCAGTGTGGCCATCGTAATTTGAGCGCAGCAAGTCTTGTTGGTGGGAAACCGCAATTTCGTCCAGTTCATCAAAACCTTTTCTCCATTTATGGTCAAAGTAAAAGAAATGAACAGGGAGGGCCTTTAGGATGTTTCACCCATAGAGGAGTTGGGTGGGGGGTTTTCCACCCTACCGGGGTGTGTTCCGGAATGCTATCCGAACTGCGAAGTGCGAACCACGACCCCGACGGTATTGCACGCCCCATACAATACCGTCGGGGTCGTGGTTCGCACTGCGGATTAGTTTCATTAGTGCCTTAACTGCTGCCTCGGCTCTGCCATTGGTGTGGGCGAGGTAGGGGGGTCGAGGGTTCGAGTTTAACTCCCCAATTCGATAGGAAGGATTTCACAGAGTCTGAGACAAGTTGAGGACCCCCATCTGGGGTAGAAAATCTCTAGCTAGAAGTTCTAGCCTGTCACCTAGTACACCATACGGTCACATCGAAAATACAGCTAAGTTCTTTGTGAAGACCATACAATCTGCAGCACCTGAAAATATAAAATATACCACATATATATATATCCAAGCAAGCACAATGGCTGGAGGCACTATGTTCTAGAAATTGGAGCAGGCGCGACAGAATTAAGTGATACATCGATAGAAAGAGCAAAATTACAGGATAGAAGGTCAAAGAAGCAAAATTGGAGCAAGAAACATATACATTGTATCTAAAAGATTTAACAATAACCTGCAGAGGCAACAGAATAAAATTCTGGTGCACATTGAATCGGAATACAGGGAAAGCACCTCGCACATCCATGCCGATCAGTCCTATAATGAGTACAAGAGGCGATTTGGAATAAATGAGGATAACAAATAGGCTTGCATGGATGTGAAAGCAATGGAAAAAAAGGCAACTTTTTTTTTACAAATTTAGATATTAAATGGGCCATTAATCAGTAACATTATAGAATTATATTCCCTAAATGCCGTGGATTTTCAAACTTTTATTTTATTCGAATTAACTTTGTAAAGATTGCTTTGAGTTCTCATTAGTATTGGTTCTATCTATTATGCATCTATCGGTCAAGTGGTTCAGTAGCTCAGTTGGTAGAGCGTTGGAAATTATATGTGTAGTAGGTATCGAGTTCGAATCCTAGTAAGTGCGAATTATTTTTTGTGCAGAATTTCAACTCATTTAAATTAACCGCTACAAATTAATTGCATTTGTCTGTACCAATAAGGCTGTAGTTATTTGATTGTAACCAATGTCGTGCAAGTTATATATTAGCTGGACCAATAAGCTATCTTTAAAACCTTGTTAGAACCCATAGAACAATCGAGAATTTTCTCGATTGATTGCAGCACAAATTTAGTATATAAAGGTGCGATTTCGTTCATTAGTTATCTATCATTCAATCTAATCTACCTTAACTTTCTGTCTTATTTCAGATTACATTGTTTATTGTATAATAGTTATTATATGTTTTGTAATAAAGTCAGAAATACCAGTCACATCTCAGCCCTTTTCTATCTGTTTTACTATGGTTTCACTACGGTGAACAAACTCAGGGACAGGATGGCCGGCTAGAGATCGGGCCGCAGCAATGAACGGGAACATCACGGGAATGTAGACGAGAGACAACCCGCAATACCATCTAGTTATTCGCCCATCGCCTGAAAGGTTAGACAGCGTTCGATCCTTGCTACCTAAGTGTAAGACCAAAAGATCAAAGGTAGACGTAGTGACACGCTGCAAGCCTAAAATTTACATCATAGGGACTGTACTGTCTTGATTCAGGGAAAACCGCAGTAGACCTTCATATTCCTACGGGGGGGGAGGGAGAGAGAGCAGATACTAGTACGCAGATAGGACGTAGGCACACCGGTACAAGGCATACACATTGGTTAGGGTGCAGCAAACTGTACGCTTAACTCTTGCTAAGTACAGGTGTGTGTGCGACTATTTGCAGTACGACCGTGTCTATTACATCAGAACTTGTAGGCTAGGGGGGTTGCTGTGTTTTCACCTGAATTGGGATTGTACCGTTCAGGCGGTAGGGCAGTTTACGCTAGGCGCAAATAAATTGAGGCTATCAGGGATATACTAACATCTACCGTGTCCCCGCCAACGCCCTAATAGGAAGTTACCCGGACTACCTGGGTGACTAAAATTCTAGATAGGAGCCAGGATAGCTATTAGTACCCGTACGCCTACAGTAGTAAACTAACACATCTCTTCTTAGTATCAGGGACCTGGTACCTAAAATTGCCGAATTCTGGGCGTAGTATTAACCTTATGCCTGAATTTGAGTCCTGGAAATACGCAAGAGGGGAAGGAACCTTATCATTCGTGAGTATTGGACCTACAAGTTATAAAATTAGAATATTCGTAAAATGCACACCGTACCCAGTAATTATATATGTGAAGGAGCAAAACTGCTTTGACCGTTCAGAATTAACACACGCGCGTTAAAATTTATTTACACCTCGAAATATATAAAATTAACTTTCGTCCTTACTGCACTTTGCTCGCTAGTTAGCCATCTCCAAATCTGCTCTACACCTAGCTAGCGTCCCTTTGCCCAACCATATAAATCACACCGCGGCAAAGTATACGAGCCCCTTAGTCCGTCAGTGAGTCAGCCTGATTTTAGGATTCGCTGCGCGGGATTTTGTTTTATCGAAGTTTGTCTGCTCGTAGACTGTTTTCTGCCTCACCGGTTAAAAGAGATCGATACTGCAATATATTCGCTTACTTGGGGTTTACTGTTTTGGTGAGAAGGTCGGATTTATGATTTGATTTACAAACTTTACAGTAGGATATTGCAGGTATTGTTACCGTCTCTTCCGATAGTAGGAATAGGCGTATCTCTCCAATTTTAGTAGGAATATGATTATTTTAACATATTTCCTAATTTAGTAGGAATATGTTTTACTGAACTACGGTTCGGTAGGACTAAAGTTATTTGAAAATTTTGTATTTTGAGGTAAAAATTTATATTTGATTAGCTAAGTGCTAATTTTTTGAAATAAAATTTGATTTGAACCGCGTGTAAAATTATTTTTGGAATTGAATACCGGTGTTTAAAAGGGTTTAAATACCATATTGTACCGGTACAAAATTTTCGTAAAGTAAAACCTAACTCTTTTGTTTTTTCAGGATTCAGAACTCATTTCTAGGCTGTAACGGGAGCAAGACCGTGTTTAGCAAGTTTGGGAGATAGATAACTCAACAACTTTGGTTGGGAAAATCGCGTTTCGTCCGCAACGTTAAAAACGGAAAGGTTCACGTTCGGTTTGTATCTGGGAATCTGTTTTTCTGGAGAATTATTGGAGTGGGTGAGTTCGAAAAGTTGCATAAATAAGTTAGGCATTACCGTATTAGTTAAAATTATTGTGGGTTCCACTGTCTCAAGTATTTATGCATTCCGTATGATTTCTTTGTTCATTGCTGAATTAGTCCGTATTATTGTATTTAATTTACCTTTTGATAACGCATATCGTTATCCGATTTATTTGTTATAAAATTGGCCGCTAGGCTAATTTTATTATATACTTATTCCGTGACATTTATTTGCTGTAAAATTGGCCGTTTAGGCTAATTTTATCCATCTGCTATAAAATCGGCCGGTAGGCTAATTTTATATGACTGTAATTAGTACCGTCTTATACAAATACGGTAAACTCGATACTTTGACACTCACTTCACTTGACTTACAACTACCGAAATGAGTGACAAACAAGACTATACGAAGAATACACAAACCGACTATGACTCATGTGACGCGGATAAGTCAGCAGCGGAAGAACAACAGGGGAAGACTCGCGAGCCTACCGAACCTACACCGTGCGCGTCACCAGTACATCCAACGGGAGTACCGGATGCCGTAGTACGAGGCGACGGCAGGACCGAGGACTTTCTAACTGTTCCGCAACCTAGATACAGGGAAACGGACATGGTAAGTTCAGCAGGAAGCCAGGAAAGTGTGGTTAGAAGCGTCGGAGGTTACATGGCGCATATAACCAGGAGTATTGGAGAAGGCCAACGCATATTAGACGGGTTGACCGCTCCGATGTCTCGATTCGAGTTCTACACCCTCCAGGTTAGAGTACAGAGTAAAGTATATAAGTCCGTAGATAATCTAGTTGGCCTACAAGATCTAGCTAGACAGAGACAGGACATGGACACTCAACTTAGAATCCTCGAGAAACTAATGATCGCTAGAGAGAAACTGATTCAGTTTAAGTCGACGATTAGGCAGATACAACAGGAACAAGCGGACCAGTTGTTAGGTGAGTCAGTTTCGGACGAATTATTACAGCCCGAGGAAGAACAGGAATTGTACCGATTGGATGGACAATTGAAACATCTGACGGACCACTTACGTATGTGCGGCGAAGATGTCAGCGATTCGGAAACCGTGCCGGAATATACGAGGGAAACTTCACCCGTACGAATGGAATCGGCACCGGGAATACTGGACCAATCGTTAGTGAGTATTCGCAGCGAAATTGGCGAGATAAGTATAGTGACGTCAGAAATTTCCAGACAGCAACAACAGCGCGACAGGCAACAACGAGAAGCGGAGGAACAAGCACAACTGTTGACGGCACAAGCAGCGATGCAAGAAGAGAAACTATGCGTTGCGAATGTTGCAAGAATCTCTCATCTGCAAGAACAAGCCGAGTTGGAAGCAGCTGAGATGGAAAGGTTGGAGCTAGAAATAGCACAGCGAACAGCGACAGCTGAGTTAGCGCAACAAGCGGCAGCAGCTGAGTTAGAACGACAAGCAGCAGCAGCGGAGTCGGAGCGACGAGCAGCAACAGCGGAACTAGAGCGACGAGCAGCGGAGTTGGAAGAACACAAGCGAGTTTCGGAGGCAAGAGCTGAAATGAAAAAACGGCAAATAAAGGCTCAATCAGCGATAAGACAAGCGGAGCTCGAGGCGCAACAACAACAGACGGAACAACGCGAGAAGGAAGTTAAACTTCATTTCGAACTCGGAAAGAAGGCGAGAGAATTAGCCAACGCGAAGGAAGATCTGGATCTACAAGCCCGCGATCGATCGATGAGATCTCGAGATGGACACGATCTAGACCAGTTAGAGGTAAGACATCGCCAAATTCAGGAACGAAAGAAGGAAGGAAGCGTAGGAGCACCCGGACGGGAACGACAATTAGTAAAAGACGTGTGTCAACGATTCCCACAGGTAACTCATATGTTTGCACCGGTTACGACTAAGGAACCTGTTTCGATTGCGGGTAGTAGTGATATTTCTCCTATCCATGGTGCGACGGAACACAGGTTTGTTATTCCGAACGAGTTTATACCGCCAAGAGCAACGTCGTCGCCTATTCCGAGAGTCAAGGTAAGTAACCCACCGATTACAGATCGTAGTAGTTTATTGACCGGACCTGCGCTACTGACGACTAAACAGGTGAGTCCACCTTTGACGCCAAAACCCGTTACACATTACGCTTACCCAATGACGTTTCGACCAACAAGGCCTTTGGATTCAAATGCTGTCATTCGCCCACCGTTCAACCAATTTACATCGCAATCTACGACTTCGAGGAAGACTTGTGAGCCTACCGAACAACGGAGAACAGTGGAGACGCGACCGTTCAACCAATTTACATCGCAATCTACGACTTCGAGGAAGACTTGTGAGCCTACCGAACAACGGAGAACAGTGGAGACGCGACCATTCAACCAGTTTACATCGCAATCTACGACTTCGAGGAAGACTTGTGAGCCTACCGAACAACGGAGATCAGTGGACGATGTTCCGAAACGAGCCGTTAGAATTCGAACGACGCAACGGACGCGAGCACGTCGACCACCATATCCAGATGATAGTAGTACTTCGAGCGAATCGGATTACCCGAAACGCGAGGTATTTAGAACAGGAGCGGCCGATGAATATAAACGCGAGCGTTCAGACAACTCCTTTGCAGACAATCCTCCACAGAATACACCAACACAGAAGGCGTTACAACCAACGGACGCAATTAGTACACAACAGTTCGCCGACATTCTGCGACCAGTTGTCAATAAGTTGGCTCAGATCGAGGAACGTCTGGAGGAAGGTTACACCGACAGTTCGAGAAATTCCGAATTCGAACACAATAGACACCCGAAGGGACCACAAAGACCGGTACCTTCAAACCCCACATCGTATCAGGGAAAAGCGCCTAGAAGGGAGAACATCAACCAGGTTACCAACCAAGGACGCGAAACTCTGAACGTTGCCGAGGAGATAGCGAAATTCGCAGCCAGACAGGGATTGCCGGTACAACAACCACCGAAGTTCTCCGGTAGCTCAAAACACTGGCATACCTTCGTAGACTATATCGAATCCCAGATCGCCGTGTGCGCCTTTACATCACGAGAGAAGTTCAATTACTTGCTCCAAACGTTGTCAGGAGAACCTAAACGTTTGGCGGAGACCTTCGTCGGTGTACCGGACGCTTTCGAACTAGCGTACGATCGTTTGACTTCGATATACGGAGGTACAGTGAGTATGGCCAGGTCAGTAATAGAAGAACTCTGTAAGGGAGGGGCTATTACTAAACCTGTCGACTTACTAAAACTGGCCGACGAGATTAAGAACGCTATCACTACCTTAAGATCAATTGGACAACTTGATTACGGGAATACACCTACAGTCCTATTAAAGATAATAGGACGACTCCACCATCGACTTCGTCGGGAGTGGAGGAAGGTCGAATATCAGCGAGAGGAGCGAGGAGGATTCCTGAAATTAGAAGATGTGTACCTTTTAATATCCAGGGAGGCGGTAGTAGAGACTCGATCTAACTATACCGACCAGCACATCGTGGCAGAAGGGATCACACTGCCATCCTCTTCAAACCGACAAAAACCCCAGACAACATCCACAAAGACGGCCACTTACGCCACACCGACGGAATCACGACAATTCTCAGACGGCAATAGAGTATCTGCGCCCATTGGAACGAAACAGACGAGACAGCAACTCAGCGCCGACTTCAACGGATGCCAATACTGCGAACATTTGGGTAAGCGGTATATTGGTCACAAGTTACGAGGTTGTCGACAATTTCGCGAGTTGAACTCAGAAGAACGACGGCTGCAGATACGGCCACTGGACTCTTGTTGGCGGTGTACGCGACACGGACACGTGCGCAAGGATTGCCCAAATACTGACACTTGTCCATCCTGTGGACGCAACCACGACGGTCTGCTCCACACAGACAGCCACACGCCGACGAAACGCTTCGCCAGGGAACACCCGGAAGCAGCAGCGAGATGTGATGCGGCTTACCGAAAACGGGAATCGAAAACGACTCCGACTTTCGTGACCCATATAGAGGATTGCTTTTCAGAACAATCCGGATCGTCGGACGAAGAATCAGAAGACGACGAATATTCTAATGGAGACGAACAACCGTCAATCGCGCTCCTGACCACTGACCAACTGAAGGGATTCAGTGTAATCCCGATTAAAGTTACTGGCACAAAAGGAAGTAAGTGGATTTACGCGATTCTAGACTCAGCCTCATCTCACAGTTACGTAGATGAAAAGATAGCTGACGTCGTAACAGATCTTAGACAAGGTAAACACGTCAGTTATACAGTAAGTAGTATGCACGGACAGCGTGCAATACCAGTGACACGAGTTAAGTTGGACTTAGACTCTCTTCTTCCAAGATCGCAACACAGCGAGAGGGAGAGGTCTTTGTTGCCCTTTAGAGATCTAACCTTTGCGGCCACGAAGGACTTTAGTAACCTACTAGGTCCAGTGCCGGCACAATCTTTAGAGGACCGTAAGTATTTCAGACACCTTGGTGTACCCGAATGTCCTGCCAATTATAGATCGGTAGCAATGCTGATCGGGACGGACCAATTCAACCTACATCAGGTGTGGGAAACCAGACCATCGGCAGTTGTAGCAGGAAACGCATACGCCTGCAGAACGCCGATAGGGTGGTATACTCGAGCGCCTGTGCGCACACTAGACGTAAGTGACGAGGAAGACGATGTACAGAGTACATGTAGTTTATTAACTATAACTTCAATTCATTCCTTTTCACACGACGTGGACCATACTACCTTACATACAAAACATAACAGACGTGTAACTAGTATGATAAGTCACAAGGAGCAGCTAATCCACAAGGTGAGTTTAGAACTTGGGGAGAAGACGAGTCAGCTAGAGATTCCATCGACGACAGATGATAGGCTTGCGAGTCTACCTACCCCAACGACACCAACAATGCCCGTCGATACAAAGAAAAGGACGACGGCGGCAAAACTCAAGAAAAAACCGAAGGCGAAATGGAAAGATATAACTTCAAAGGTCAAGAGAGGAAGACTTGCGAGCCTTTCTACACCAGACATATCGCCAGACGGTCAACCAGACATATCGCCAGACGGTCAACCAGACACGTTACTAGACAGTCAACCAGACATTTTGCCAGACATATCACAAAATGTTCCACCAGACGTTAGTAACGCACTGACAAACAGTAAAGCCGCAGTTTCCCTATTGGAGCGGCCTTCTATTGACAAACAACCAGATACGTTACCAGACGTATCGCCAGACACACTACTAGACAGTCGACTAGACACTAGTAATGTATTGACTAACAATAAAGCCGCAGTTTCCCTATTGGAGCGGCCTTGTATTGACAAACTACCAATTTTGACACACTTGAGCAACCATAAGCACGGTGAAACCTCATGTATTACAGATGTGGGTAGTACCTACGCTAATGTAAATACAGGTGTTACTTTGCGCTCAAGAGACATACCGAACTTGCAACCTATGTCGAAACCTGGGATTAATGTCGGCAGGAAAATAAGTTTACCGAAACCTGCTGACCCCATAGAGTTCAAACCACCATTAGCGATCGACTTACAAAGTACCGACAATCAAGGTAAGAAGACAAAGAAGGACAAATTACTTGTAGACCCGGACGGATCAACAGTCAACAAGGGAATACTTACCGGCGGACCCGTGGGCCCTTCTAGTAATTCAAAACCTTCCAAGTTCTCCATTGACTTACCTGATGACGTCACAAATACTTACGTCGACCGTATTGTAAACTTAACAGATTCTTGGTCAAACGCTTGCCGAAAATTAGCGTGGATTGTACGTTTTGTACAATACGTTAAAGGCAAACGTGACTTTACACGTCGACTTACATTGGCTGAGATTGAAAGGTGTGAGATTCAATTAATTCGCCATTATCAACTGCGATATTTCGCGCGCGAATTCACATCTATAAGTCAAGGTCAACCAATCAAGTCGTCACCGATACTGAGTTGGAGTCCGATAATTTATAATGGCTTAATTTGTCATAAATCTCGGCTTCAAAACATTGACTTTAACACAAACTTTAGGTACCCAATAATAATACCGCAACATCACGAACTACAACGTGCAATGATACTGGACGCACATTTACATCTGAAACACGCTGGAAGACACCACTGTCTTTCCTACTTACGTACTAGATTTGTATTAATTAGACCCAGTAAAGCATTAAGTTCAGTGACACGTACGTGTATTATTTGTAAAAAGGTACATTCTAGAATAGGTACCCAAGAAATGAGTGAACTACCACAAGCACGACTTCAAGCATTCAGACCACCTTTTACAGAGACTGGAATTGATTGCTTTGGTCCCATACATACCAAACGTGGACGTATACTAGTAAAACGCTGGGGACTGATTTTCACATGTATGTCCAGTAGGGCAGTTCACATTGAACGTGTGATGGATCTTTCCACCAACGCGTTTATACTAGCACTACGGCGATTTATCGCCAGACGCGGACTAGTAAAATGCTTGTACTCAGACCAAGGGACAAACTTTGTTGGTGCTCGGAATGAGATTGCTAGAGCCTTTAAGAAATTAGATCATGATCAAATCTCGAACGAACTGCAACCTCACAAGATTGTTTGGAAGTTCAATCCTCCAGATAGTCCTTGGAGAGGCGGAGTCTGGGAGAGACTGATTAGATCTATAAAGACAGCCATGGCAAAGGTCATTCCAGTAAACCACATATTAACAGACGACCAACTGACAACATTGTTTGTTGAAATCGAGGCAATACTAAATACTAGACCAATAGTATTAGTACCCGATGACAAACAATCCCAGTTTGCTTTGACACCGGCACACCTGCTAATGCAGGCACCGACGACTTTGACGCCGCTTTCCATTCCAATGGAAAGCGATAGCTACGGTAGAAAAGCGTGGAAAATCACGCAACTACTGGCTAACAAATTCTGGGAAATATGGCAAAACCATTATTTGCCCTCTATTTCTGCCAGAACAACATGGTACAATAACACCCGTGCATTAAAGCCGGGAGATCACGTGCTGTTGGCAGAAGTGAATCTGAAAAGACGCTTCTGGATAACAGGTGTCATTTTAGCCACACATCCATCTATGGATGGAGTGACAAGAACTGTGACGGTACGGACAATTGACGGTCGTACAGTAGACAGACCGACTCAACGTCTCGTACTCCTCGAAGAGACTCGTAACGAGTCTGGAGATTACAAATCTCCACCTAATACTAGTAAATAATTAGGAGTTTACAAATAGATTTCCACGTACCTGTACACCGTAGTAAGGACAGCGGTAGAATTCCATTGTCTTTATATGTGAACATTGAGGGTGGTACCCTTATGTGTCACATAGGAGCGGGATTTGTAGGTATAAGAAATGGAATTCTACTTGGAACTCACAATATTGAGACATTTTCGAAATTTTAGACAATCCATTTGGATTTAAAAATTTTTAAAAATTTCTCCAGTGAATAGATTTCAGGGTACAGTCGGGTGGAACTTAAAATTAGAGAAACAAGAGAGGAAGACTTGCGAGCCTTTCTTAAAATTTTAATTAAATTTTACACGGTCTTGTTTCAATAAGTTACGTCAAAATAGACTCCCCTATATTTATTACTAATTCTTGACTGCTTATTTTCTGATAATAGT
This sequence comes from Nemertoderma westbladi, assembly GCA_032718475.1. Classification (NCBI taxonomy): domain Eukaryota; kingdom Metazoa; phylum Xenacoelomorpha; order Nemertodermatida; family Nemertodermatidae; genus Nemertoderma; species Nemertoderma westbladi. The sequence continues at coordinate 26,848 of JAUCBJ010006999.1, read as the reverse complement.
TTGGGATCAAAAGGTGAGTATTTTAGACTCACGGCCAGTTTAGCCCAAATTCGTTTTTACTTCGGCAAAAAATTTTAGATAAGAAGCAGCGTGTCATTAAAGAAACCCTAGATCTTAGGCTATGGGTAGGAGGTTAGAGCGTTGTCGAGCCCAAAGGGCAGACGAAACTCTCACGTCTCCTCACAACTAACTACAAACTCTGTTGTATTCCCTCTAGTAGTAATGATTATGTAACTACACCCTAATTATGGAGAAAGGGATACAAGGAGAGCCGAGATGGGGATATGATATCCAAGAGGAGGCAGCAGCGCCATTCGAAAGATTTGGAGCCAAGGATTACACTATATTTGGTATAAAAGAATTATCGGAAAGTACAGCGAAACTCGCGAGAACTAAATATGACTCGAATGTATTAAAGAGAAGGCAAAACGCATTGAACGAAAGAATCGAAAGTTTGCGCCAAACATTCAACGAACTTTACCCGTACGATGCTTTGTGTGATACGGGAGACATTAGCGAAGACCCCGATACTGAAATTAGTCGTTTGTATCATACCATGCAATACCTAAAGGCGCACGAACCTATGCCTGCGGTACGCGATGAATTCGATGGAATGCATCTTTACAGACGAACTCGAGGGGACGATAGAGAAACCAAGGAAGCATTTTCAGTTTATAAACTTTATTATCAATGCGGTTCTTGTATGCGCGAACAACGAAATGCGATTCCGATGCGTTTGAATAAGGAAAATCCCGAACCGATATTGGCGAGGTGTTCGAATCATCAACAACTACGCTACCAGGAAGGAGGGTATCCTTTATCGAATCCATATCATTCATTTGCTATGACCGGACCAAAGGCGGGAGAAACTGTCATTTACCCACCTAAGGTCGTTGAACCCGATGTATTTGAACTTACGCTGGACGAGGCGAATCAGTCAACCCGCGAAAAGAAAGAAGCTCTTAGCCTATACAGAGCCTACAAGGCTTTCGAGAAAGGTGAGATGGAAGAATGGGGTGGAAGACTCGCGAGCCTACCTTGCCATTGGACGTCACACGATCAAACTTCAGCTAAGGAGATGACACCGGAAGTTTTCGAGAGCATAAACTTCGCTCAAAACGTTATTCAGAGACTACAGATTGCATCCCCGGAGAGGCCAAGGGAAATGCAACCGTATAGTACTTCAGCTACGAAACCATTGAGTACGACACTCAACTTTCCTATTAGTATACCAGTCCGACAGGATACGACGTACGAAATACCCATCGTGGATCATCCAGAAATCATTTCAAACTTGGAGTTTCTTCCTGCAGTTGTTTTCAGCGATATGAGTAAGATATATGATTTACGTAGACATATTACTCAAAAGGTCGTGAACAACGTTCCACCTCATATCCAAGATTTTAAGGAACTGGATAGAGCTGGTGCCGACATAGCTCCGAGTAATCTGAAAGGATATCTAACCAAGACGATTCGTTTATGGATTGGAATCGGAACCTTCGAGTCGGATACGGATATTGCCGCAGATTGGCGAGGTAAGGTTATTCGTTTCGATGAGGATAAGGATATAGAGAAGATTTGGCAACCTTCGGAAGAATTATTGGATGAATGGACTAGGACGTTTAGATCGTTTCAGGAAAACGGTTATATGTTTTACGATAACGAGGGCGGCAGTCATCAGCAAAGTTTGACTTCTAAGACTATACAGATTAGAGCGGCGGACGGAGTCCTGCACGTTTTCAGTAGACAGAGGAGCGACAAACGAATGCCGATACCTCCAGCGAATACAAAGCGACACCATCTTATCACCGATATAGTAAAGAAGATGGACCAAGCTTGTAATATTGACGCTAGAATGTTACCGAAGATGGTAAGAAACATGATTTTAGATAAAACTGTTGTAAAGGTTGGATCAGGAGTAAGGGAGGATCTAATTAGCGACTTCGCCGGCATGACGGACAGCGATGACCGACTACCGACACCATACGTCGACACTCGACCTCTTATTCTGTGGTCTATAGAACAGGGATATTTTCGTGAGTATAATACTCAGAAGACTGGAACTGGATACATTTCCTACCTGTTATTCAATTGGGATTATAAGGAAGGTAAAAGAAACAAGTATATTGAAACTTATGGAGAAGGTGATACTCCAGATATGAGTGAGTTTGAATCACAGCTTAAATGGAGAGGATGCGTGTATTGGGCTATTACGTCACCTCCAAGAGCGGTCTTACAATATTATTTAGCGATAGAGTCGTCAGTGAATGTTTGCCTAATCGCCGACATTGTGTCTCGGACTCTCAAAAGACATCCACTTTGTCTCGGAGAAGATCATACGTTCTACATGGAAGGGAGAATTCGTACCGACGTGTTTAGACGATTCCTTGAACCCTTCTACAACTCCGACGCTCAGTGTAATGCCTTTACTCGAGCAGGATTTAGCATATTTCGAGACGTGTATCTTCGCTGTGCGGGATCTCTTATCGAAAGACCATCTATGTTTACATTGTTACCCTATGAAGGAGAACGTATTGTGGAAATTACGGATGAATCACGGCAGACGCGCGCGCCTATCGGTCACCTCGGTGATGATTTCAACGTAACTACTACGATCGCCGACGATCCTTTAGAGGAACTTCTTGAGATAGAAAGGAACCTCCCGAAGAAATCTCAGACGGAGATTCGACAACTTGAAGCAACAGATGCTATAGTTTGCATACAACCTTCAGAAACCTACCAACCCATAGACCCAGATGATTACGATTATAGTATGGGAGGAAGCGCTCGACCGATTGGAGATCTTATATACGAACGAGTGTGGTACCCTGCCAATACGATGTGTAGTAAATGTGGCGTCGCTGGACATCATATGGCAAAGTGCAGTGGAAAGCACATTACTACGACTCAGCTAATCTGTGGATGGTGTGGGGATCAAGGGTCTCATACCTTTTATACTTGCTGGAGATTTATGGCTCAATGTACTTACTGCAATATAAAGGGACATCGAGCATCTGAATGCCAACTAAGAGACATACCCTATGAACACGAATCTGTTAAACTCGTGAGGAAGTTATTTGATGAGTGGGAAGATTTGGCCGACGAACATGTATCGGCACAGAGAAGACGGTTTCCGATGAGAGCGCATCTCGGATTTTGGGCGGTAAATCCTCAAACGATGATGTCGGAAGGATACATCTCCGCTATGCCTCAATATGACGAACTTATCGAGGTTGTCGATATTTTGCCCCACGACAGCGGATTCCGAGTAGTGCGCGAGTATCTGTTACAGATTCACCCAGATAACAAGAACACGTGGAATTTTCAGAAAGTCGTAAATCGTATCACGTATGGTGAATTTGATCGTTTCCGAACCGAAAAGCGGAATAAAGGAGCTTGGTTAACCGTCGCATGGGCGTACCGAGCCGCGTTTTACCATAAACGTATACGAGCGAGCGTATTCGAGGAAGAAGAGGTCCTAGAGGCGACAAATATACCAGCCACTCCGGTTGCGCCGTCTGCACGTCACCCTCGGGAGGACGGGCAGGGTAGGATCATACGGGTCCAGAAGGTGGGCCAACAATTGAAGAAAATTATTAATGTGGAAGAACGCAAGGGAGTTGAGCCGACTATTCGAGTTACTCGGGATACGGTATCACTTCCAAGAGAACCAGTAGGAGGATCGGGACATACACCAGCTGATCAACAGGGGGCGCAAGCTACTCTTGGGTCTGCGTCGTCCGCTTCTCACGCGTTCCCAGACGTTCTACCAACTGTAGCGACAACTGATCGGTCACGAGGAATTGGTCGAGGTTTTGGGATGCCAAATAGACGAATTTGCGAGGAAATAGTTGCACCGTCTCTCAACGTCCCAAGTAAACCAGTGACTCGCCCCATTAGTCCCATATCGCGAGCAAAGTCACCTGTGCGCAGTTTTCGAGGACGCGGCAGGGCTCGATCTACTAAGCGATAAAAGGGAGGGCAAGGGTGGACGGAAGACTCGTGAGCCTTTCTTATGATTTGTGATTTATTTGAATTATATGTTTTATATTTAGAAAGTTTTGTATTCTGAAAGGGACTCATATTTAGTAAAAATTTATATTTTATATTTGTGCTTATTCCAAACTTATGCAATTTGTATTGTTCCGAATTTATGAAATTTAGAAAGTTTATATTTAGAAGGAACTTATATTTGAAAGACTTATGTTTCATATTTGAGATGCAAAGGTTTATATTATTCTAAACTTATGCAGTTTATATTTATATTTAAGTAAAGACTTATAGTTAGTAAGATTTATATTTAGTAAGAATTTATATTTTATATTTACGTGATTATTTCGAACTTATGCAATTTATATTGTTCCGAATATTATGCAATTTATATTTTATAAGCAGTATTTGTATTTACAGTGTAAAAGAGAAAGTTTTATAGACAGAAAATTTTGTGCTCAGAAAGACTCATATTTGTAATTATTCCAAACTTATGCAATCTACATTTAGGTACGAAAGTATTTGTAATTACTTGAATTTATGCAGTATTTGAGATACAATAGTAGATGGAAGACTCGCGAGCCTTTCTTATTGTTTTCATTTATTTGTATTTGTAATTGTTTGAATTTATGCAATATTTGAGATGCAATAGATTTATATTGGTGAATTTAATTTAGATTTATATTGTACTTACTTAGTAAAGCCTTAAATACGTAAAGTTTGAATTTGTAATTATTTTTGTATCGAATCATTACGTAGAAAGGAAGTATTGTTTGAAACTTAATTGTAAATATGTAAGTACGCCCTAAGTATTCTATAGTTTGATTGATTATTGGTGAAAACCGTATATTTTATGCACGATAATATCCTGTTTTCATGGAGCGGTATAGAATTATATTCCCTAAATGCCGTGGATTTTCAAAATTTTATTTTATTCGAATTAACTTTGTAAAGATTGCTTTGAGTTCTCATTAGTATTGGTTCTATCTATTATGCATCTATCGGTCAAGTGGTTCAGTAGCTCAGTTGGTAGAGCGTTGGAAATTATATGTGTAGTAGGTATCGAGTTCGAATCCTAGTAAGTGCGAATTATTTTTTGTGCAGAATTTCAACTCATTTAAATTAACCGCTACAAATTAATTGCATTTGTCTGTACCAATAAGGCTGTAGTTATTTGATTGTAACCAATGTCGTGCAAGTTATATATTAGCTGGACCAATAAGCTATCTTTAAAACCTTGTTAGAACCCATAGAACAATCGAGAATTTTCTCGATTGATTGCAGCACAAATTTAGTATATAAAGGTGCGATTTCGTTCATTAGTTATCTATCATTCAATCTAATCTACCTTAACTTTCTGTCTTATTTCAGATTACATTGTTTATTGTATAATAGTTATTATATGTTTTGTAATAAAGTCAGAAATACCAGTCACATCTCAGCCCTTTTCTATCTGTTTTACTATGGTTTCACTACGGTGAACAAACTCAGGGACAGGATGGCCGGCTAGAGATCGGGCCGCAGCAATGAACGGGAACATCACGGGAATGTAGACGAGAGACAACCCGCAATACCATCTAGTTATTCGCCCATCGCCTGAAAGGTTAGACAGCGTTCGATCCTTGCTACCTAAGTGTAAGACCAAAAGATCAAAGGTAGACGTAGTGACACGCTGCAAGCCTAAAATTTACATCATAGGGACTGTACTGTCTTGATTCAGGGAAAACCGCAGTAGACCTTCATATTCCTACGGGGGGGGAGGGAGAGAGAGCAGATACTAGTACGCAGATAGGACGTAGGCACACCGGTACAAGGCATACACATTGGTTAGGGTGCAGCAAACTGTACGCTTAACTCTTGCTAAGTACAGGTGTGTGTGCGACTATTTGCAGTACGACCGTGTCTATTACATCAGAACTTGTAGGCTAGGGGGGTTGCTGTGTTTTCACCTGAATTGGGATTGTACCGTTCAGGCGGTAGGGCAGTTTACGCTAGGCGCAAATAAATTGAGGCTATCAGGGATATACTAACATCTACCGTGTCCCCGCCAACGCCCTAATAGGAAGTTACCCGGACTACCTGGGTGACTAAAATTCTAGATAGGAGCCAGGATAGCTATTAGTACCCGTACGCCTACAGTAGTAAACTAACACATCTCTTCTTAGTATCAGGGACCTGGTACCTAAAATTGCCGAATTCTGGGCGTAGTATTAACCTTATGCCTGAATTTGAGTCCTGGAAATACGCAAGAGGGGAAGGAACCTTATCATTCGTGAGTATTGGACCTACAAGTTATAAAATTAGAATATTCGTAAAATGCACACCGTACCCAGTAATTATATATGTGAAGGAGCAAAACTGCTTTGACCGTTCAGAATTAACACACGCGCGTTAAAATTTATTTACACCTCGAAATATATAAAATTAACTTTCGTCCTTACTGCACTTTGCTCGCTAGTTAGCCATCTCCAAATCTGCTCTACACCTAGCTAGCGTCCCTTTGCCCAACCATATAAATCACACCGCGGCAAAGTATACGAGCCCCTTAGTCCGTCAGTGAGTCAGCCTGATTTTAGGATTCGCTGCGCGGGATTTTGTTTTATCGAAGTTTGTCTGCTCGTAGACTGTTTTCTGCCTCACCGGTTAAAAGAGATCGATACTGCAATATATTCGCTTACTTGGGGTTTACTGTTTTGGTGAGAAGGTCGGATTTATGATTTGATTTACAAACTTTACAGTAGGATATTGCAGGTATTGTTACCGTCTCTTCCGATAGTAGGAATAGGCGTATCTCTCCAATTTTAAACATAAACAAAAGACGGTGGAAAGTCAAAATCTAAGCGCAGAGCACCTACAACATGGATCCTACAACATATTTTACTTCTTATCAACACTCCATAATCAAATGATGTTTAACCCTTTCCGGCCTGAATTAATTTAATTTAGGAAAAAAAATTGGTTGGTCTTGTTAATGGGTTAATTATACACCAAATAATAATTTTCGATGAAAAAATTTTCAAAAAATTATTTCCAATGTTGTTTTTTTTATTGTATACAAAAGTATACGTTAGGTATATGAAACATGTTCCCAATGTATACTTTTGTATACGAACTCTAGATTGTAAGTACTTACATACATAAATCGTATAGTAAGTATATTCTCTCTCTCTATATATATATATATATATGTAGAATAAACAAAGCATGCAACGAGCAGGCAATTTTAATTATAAAAATTTAAATTATGTTTTTTGGTAATAAAAAGCTGTCAATACTGTGAAATTTGCCAAAATGCCAAAATTTTATAATTTTGTGTGTTTTCACAACACACGTTGTTTAAAACCAACACAGTGCGACAAAAAACTTAAAATGAAGAATTATACAGTGAAGGTTTTTTTCTGTCAGTTTTGTTCAAGTTTGAAAAAAACAGTATTGACTGACTTTTTTCAATTGTTTGTATGTCTATCTGCCCTGCCTGTATACTGTGGGTGTACAACATCTACTCCCCAACGGTGGCTGCACCACATCTACTCCCCAATGGTGGCTGGATCACATCTACTCCCAAGGCCCAATGGTAAACATCTACTCCATATGGTGGCTACACCACATCTACTCCCCAATGGTCAACATTTACTCCATTGGTCGCTACACCACATCTACTCATCAATGGTCAGCATCTACTCCACTATGGTGGCTGCACCACATCTACTCATCAATGGTCAGCATCTACTCACCAATGGTGGCTGCACCACATCTACTTATCAATGGTGGGTGCGCCAGATTTACTCCCCAATGGTGACTGCGACACATCTACTCCCCATTAGTGGCTGCATCAGATCTACTCCCAAGGCCCAATGGTGACTGCGCCACATCTACTCCCAAATAGTGGCTGCATCACATCTACTCCCTAATGGTGGGTGTGCTAGATTTACTCCCCAATGGTGACTGCGCCACATCTACTCCCCATTGTGGCTGCATTACATCTACTCCCAAGGCCCAATAGTGACTGCGCCACATCTACTCCCCAATAGTGGCTGCATCACTTCTACTCCCAAGGCACAATGGTCAACATCTACTCCCCTATGGTTCTACGCCACATCTACTCCACAATGGTGACTGCACCACATTTATCCACAATGGTGGCTGCATCACCTCTACTACCCTATGGTCAACATCTACTCCCCATGGTGGCTGCGCCACATCTACACCCCAATGGTCAACATCGACTCCCCTATGGTGGCTGCACCACATCTAGGCCTACACCCCAATGGTGGATGCACCACATCACCCAAACGGTGGCTGAATCATATCTACTCCCCAACGGTGCTGCACCAAATCTACTCCACAACAGGGGCTGCACCACTTCTACTCCCCAACTTTATAAACCTAACGTAGACAAATGTATACAGTGATTTATCAATAACACTACCATCCTACATGTACTGTAAAGTTTATCCTGGAAGTATTATTATCTCATTGGACAATCCATCTTTGGAATACCCAATCAAAATTCTCAATATCGCTTTGCCAAAGCGTTTAAATAACCATCTTTCCTATACCAGGTAGTCATCATGTCAATACCTGAAAACACGGCATCTAAAATCGTTCATTGAAGCCTTCTACTACAATTATCCAATCAGAATCGGTAATTTCTAAATAAAGGAAGTGTGATAGTGCCACAATTGGATGAAACCAACTATAATTAGTTAAAATTATGCAATCCGTAGTGAAATAAATTCAGTGTATACAAAAATATACAGTCGGCCGGAAAGGGTTAAGGGAATATTTCCTGAATGTCTTTGCATCATTTGAATGTCAGCACGACTTTGCTGATTCCCTTAATGAAGAGCAGAAATAGGGAAATATCAGACACAAAAAGCTACAGGAGGATTTCTTATAAATGAATTGTTGTGGGGTGGGTGATGGCGAATAAATATATATGTTAGCTCGAACCCGGTACCTAGGTTTCAAACTTCTGGTTATCATCAGCCGAGTGTGTGTCCTAAGACCACTGAGCTACCAGGGCGGTAGAAGATTTATTCGCTATGGAGTAGGGTATCATATTTAGGCCTTTTTACATCACTCATAGTAAAGTACAACGTTCTGGCAGAACGTTTCTTGGAATCAATCGGAAAGTTTTTTACCTTTTCAGCACTTTATTGATACAGCATCTGGTGGGGTGGGGCTACATGAGGAGAAGCTGTTTTCTGATTATAAATTTGATTCGTGGGAATTGGGATTGCCACATTTGACTTCTTTAACTACCCACAAGTACAACTTAAATATTTGCTTCAAAAAAGTCAGAAATTTGATTTATCCTTACGGGATCATTTCATTTATCTTTATCTAGTTCGCATGCTTTACTCGGCCTATTTACTCGGGCCTTTTATACTTAGAAATCAGTGTATACTTGGGTTGGTAATTCAGCACCCCAAGCCGCAGTGCACTACAATAACCTACTCTGCGCCGCATTAGTTGTGCGTGATAATATCTGTAGAGATCTGTTATATATTGAATCAGGACAGTCAGAACCAGTAGCTTTATTTACTAGTGGCCAACGTAACCTTTTACTTAGAATAATGAAACGCAAGGATTTGCACAAACCAGCCGTTTTTGCAATTAATTTGGTTTGCGAGGCTAGGACACCTATGGGGAAGGCCATTTGTAAGCTGTTGAATCGAGCGGATGATCCCGTTGTTAGCAAATGGGCAGAAATCCGCTCCACAATTGCTACCAATGCCTCCACAAGGTACAGTATATACAGGTCTTTCAACCCTACCACCCTCACAACACCTTTGATTTACACTCACCCAATACAACGTATTGTAGAGTCACGCCGCAATTCATGGACTCGCTTTCGATTATTATCTACTAACCTGAGTGTTGAGGTTGGTCGGTGGAATCGTGTACCATACGATCGCCGCCTATGTAAGTGTGGTAACCCTCATACCGAAGCACATGTTTTGTGCGAATGCACGTTCACGTCAACACTCAGAACGCACCACAATTCCGTAGACTATGGCACTGTGAATTCTATACTTAATAGTAACAGCGTTTGTGCTGCGATGTCTTACGTTAACGATTTTCAATGTTTACAAATGTGGAATAAGTAGATTTTTCCAACACATTGTATGTGGACTGATCTGTTAGTTTAGATTTAATTTAATATAACTTGTTTTTGGGGAGATACATATGTTATAAATTACCTGTAGAGCTGTAGGTAGAGGCCTACTTATATCAGATAATGTACTTGTACTATTGGCTATTGTGCTACCGTCTAACTGTATTTACTTCATTAATGGAATAAAATTATCTCTATATTTAAAAGTAACCTCTCTATGTTCGTTACATCCGGTAATGTGGCACATTAGTTTCACTTTTAAACACAAAATGTAAATGTAAATTTCTTTCAATGTTATCCAACCCCCCCTCACCAACACTGAATAACTGAGCAGGAATTGATAGAGTAAACAGTTACCGGTAAATGATCTCTAAACGTAATGTCATAATTTACTGGAATACCATCAACAATATCATGTATGACCTTCGAGCAGATAACGTGGTCTAACCAGGAGGTACAGTAGTTACGTAAGTGAGACTCACTCATGGGTGAAGGAATTGTCAGGGAAAAGGACAATATGATAAATTATTAAGTTACGAGACTCCGGCAAGTCCCTAACTTCGTTAAAAAATAATTTATTTGGATTTGCGTTAAAATCCCCCATCATAATTATATAATTGTAGTTATCATTGTGTACTATCGATTTAATCCTACCCCATCACACGGAAAATAAATCACTATTTTATGAACATTCAAAAGGTAAATAATTATTTAATAAAAATATATTCTGTCCGCCGTTAAGACTAACCGTGGCATCCAATACTCTAATGTCACCAAATAGTCTTTGACTACAAATACGGCGGGCAATCGATTTTCTATACAGAAAGGCCAGGCCTCCATCTAACAGTCGGTCGAGGACGTATGCGACCCAAATTCTCCTTTTTCGATAGCTGCTACCCGAAAGTGGGGTGGGCGCTACTCCTATCCCAAGATTTGCTCCCAGTAATTTAACTGGTACTCATTTTATCGACCCCAGTGGATGAAAGGCTTAGCGGACCCGGGCGGGGCTGAACCTACAACCAAATAGTTTGCAGCACGGTGCTCAACCAACTGAGGTACCCCGCCGTTAATAGGCCTCCATAAGGTGTCCCTATTAATAAACCATTTGAATAATCCCACTGGACTGGAGCCCCAGCTACGAAATCTGGATGCTGGATGCCTTCTGTTTAAAAACGATAATTCCTTGGTAAACATGGTTTCCTGTAACATTATAATGTCACAAGTCTTACAGAGTTCACTAATAACAAACATAGATTCATCAAATGACTAACTGCTTATTGTTTCAAGTTGGAATACAAGTAAACTTAATTATTGCAAAACCAGACAAATGGATGAAACAACTTTTCATAACTTCTCATTCTATAACATGGCTGGGGTAATAACTGTAGAATCCAGCAAGGGTTGTGCAATATCTACCGTGAAATCCCAGCACAGGACGGGTCTAATAATAGATACCAAAGTACACAAACTACTACTGAATAGTACGGTAAAGTCACCAAATTATAGTGTGCTATTTGCACCTAGTGTACTCGCGCGTACTAGCAAACAGCACCAACTCGCACCTGTAAGTGAAGCAGGTTGACCATGCGGTTTCTGTCTGAATATGAGATATTTTACTCGTAAATTTTGCGGCGTCCCAAGACGTCGTTACACTTCGCCCTGATCTACAGTCTTATGGTGGGCAAAGGCATCGAACAAAGTCTTACCTCGGGCATGGGTACTTGTGACGGGATCAGAGGATCCCGACCGGTTTTGGTTTACGTATGCGTCCCCGCCGTGAGTGAAAGAGTTTGTTATCATTCCGATATTATTAATGAGTATAATATGTATAAAGTTGAGTAAACAGGTAGCACAGTTGATAGATATATGCAATACAGAATATATGATGGGTTGGTGACGGCGGCGACGGTAATAAAGTGTTACCGTCCTGCCCTAACTGACTGAGTAAACGACTGAGTAAACTGAATGGGAATTGGAATACCAACCGGTAATATACTACACTACGTTGGCCCTATTACTCAGCGGATGCGCTACTCTGGCTCCCCATTGGCCAGTAACCTAATTCCTGCCTCCCACATCTGTGGGAGTGTTTCCCCCCTTTCTACTGTCACTTTCCCTCTCCCGGAGGTTTAACCTCTGACCTCCTTTGTGTGCGGCCCTTTGGGGGTTTGTCGTCCCCGTTTATTGGGGTGATACGAGGTTGATTGGTAATCAACCTCGTACTTCCCAATATTGCTTAAAGGCGCCGTTTCCCAACTTTATGGGGGTTGGTGAGGCGGAATTGAATCCGCTCACAGTACTTTCAATCTGTCGAATCATGGTCTAGGTGGGCGCGGACGAATGGTGTGGGTCCCTTATGCGTTGTGGGCATTCCTCCCCCTTGCGTTGCTGTGGCCTAAAGATTTAGGCGGCCATTCTTCTAACATCGGTTGTCTCAAAATGGATACGCTAAAAGCTACATGGTCTGAGTTTTCAGTATATTTTTAACGTAATCAAACATTTTAAACAAATTACCAAAGTTTTACAAAATAACAAACAAGTTTCTAACTAATAAGACGATTAGTAGAATAAGTGAGTTAGAATACAAGTAGTTAAACAATTAGTGATAACCAAAGGGCAAACGGCACCTTATATAGTAAATCCGAGGCATGGAATCGCACTAGAACCTTCCACAACATTCCATGAGCTCGCATTGGCCCAATAAATTATTTAACACATATCATTGGCCCAGCTAATCAGTTCTATTTCTTGTACGCACGCTATTGGCTCAGCTATTTTTAGTGAAATCGAAATAAATGTGTGCAAAAATACAAATTTACCGAACGAGATTTGAACGGGAAAGGAGCAGTTTACAGTGGCAAGCAATTCTAATAAAAAAATTAAACAAAATGCACTAGATTTCATTAATTACATTAATTGCATTAATTTCTTTTAGAAATCAGCTATTATTTGCGTCGATTTTCAACTGGAGCGGGATTAATTTTGATTGCGTCGAAAGTGAAAGTCCCCCCCCCCCCCTGCCTGAGACAATGATCGAGGTACATCTGAATTGAGAGTTGAATTTTCCTACGTTATGTAATCCAATCACAACATTTTTATACCAGTTAAATTTTTTCATATTTATGTAGCTGATTTTCAGAAATGGCATTGGCTGTCGAGATTTTATGATTAATGCGATCCACTACTGCAAAGAAGTTTAGGTGAGGATTCACAACGTTTACCTAATCACTGTGGATCTGTACTATAGTACTTTGTGTTGTCAGAATAATAGCGCAAGTTGACGGTTAAATATAATCTCCACATGTATTTTTCTCATTAATGAGTTTTCGACACATTACAATTATTTCAAATTTGTTTTATGGTAGTGTTACTTTATGTCATATTTTAAAATTTTGCCTTGGGTTTGGTAGTGAAAACGTAAAACCTACAGTAAAATAATGTGATATTTATTCATTCAAAAATGGGTAAAAGTTTGGGTGAAACCTAAACTGGGGATTAAATATGGCTAGCTCACTCTTTTTGTTAATCAAGAAGTTCTGAGGAACGAAGATGGAAATGAGCTACTTTTCCTAGTAGGTTTCCTTAATATTTTGAGTATTTAATACAGCATTCCTTAATAATAAAATTACAAATTTAGTTTGTATTTTTTTATTTCATATCATGTAATGTCTCCATCCTTGTATGATTTTACACTTCGTTACATAAATTCTGTGTCAAAGTGACCTGTGTCGAAATGAAAGTGTGACGAAATATCCAGAACCCTGATCAGCCAATGTGTATTGTATTGTATAGGCCTAGACCAGACTTCTATAACTGGAAACAGCACTTGTCTACTAGATGGACTTTTTAGTACATTTAATGTCATGGTGATAAGCCGAATTTTTGTTAATTCAATTATGTAATGTTTATTATTTTTGCTACACCTTTCCTTTATAAGTTTTATTACAGAAAGCTTTAAACAAAGTTACTAAAGCAGAGCATCATTAGGTTGGTTTTCTGACATACAGTATGAGGTATTAATTAGGTGATAATATTTCTGAAGTCAACATTCTGGAAGTCAATTTTGCATTCTAAGGGAATGTTCACATTCCCTGCAGTAAAAAAACAATTTAATTATAACCTGTATTAATAAATTTGGCAACACCACATACAAATTGTTGGGGGTTTGTTTTCTGTCTTTAGGAAGCCTCTGGTAGACAAAAGATTTATATTTCATCAAGAAAGCGAAAGCATATCACAAAGAGTCAGTCCTATTAGCCTACTGGTATTCACCAACAGACTAATTGCAAATACAGTAATCCTATAATAATTCAATATAATTAGGTCTGAACACTCTACGAATTCCCACCTTGGCTATTCCAGACAAATGTGTTGCAGCTGCATTTTTAAGAATGCTGTGCCGGCTTATCGACAAAATTGCACCACCACAACTCGCTATCACCCATGACATTTGCTAGATCATCCGCATCTTCAAGGCCAGTGTCCTTTAAGATGCGTCTCAAGAAAGTTATGGGCTGTCCACCATGCATATTCACTCCATGAGGCTGCCAAAGTACAAGATTATGCACTGGCTGGTCCTCACGGCGAAAGCAATGTCCTGCAAAGCGGAGGCGATTTTCTTCTAGTGTCAAGCTTGGGGGTACCAATGAGACACCTCCAATGTTATGCAGTGTCTGGTTGGAGATGTGTGCATTGTACTTGACACAATTAACCCGGCGTAGCATTCTTGTGAATGTGCCATCCAGAGATTTGGTGTCCTCAGCAGTTAGAGCACAGCATGGACTCCCGTAGAAGAGTACTGGAACTACTGCTGCTCTAAATAACCGGACCTTAAGTTTCCGATCAATTCTCGGTGACTTCCAAATCCTGGAAAGCCTATTCAAGGCTGCCCATGCCTTTTCCTTACGTATTCGAAGGTCCTCACCTGACTTCCGGTTCCATGATCCCAGGTAACAGAAGTCATCCACATGCTCAAGCATACCATCTTTTGAGCTTATGCTCATCCGATCAGAGACTTGCTGAGGACTTTCAAAGTTAACTGTCAAAATTTTGGTCTTTCTAGAAGCAGCATGTTCTAATGAGCTGAGGAGCAGTTGGGCTCCCTCTAGTGGTTCTGAGAGTACTCCTAAGTCATCAGCGAAGTGGCAGGATTTCCTCGACTTCTGGAGCCAGTAGGTAGAGTTATCATCACCCCATCATCATTATGATGATCTAAGGACATGCGTAGAACATAGTCAACATCAATTATGAACAAGAATGGTGCAAGTGTGTCTCCCTGGAGGACGCCCCATAACACTTCAAATGGTTCTGTGTCACCGTCAACAGTAGACACAAATGTTGTCGAACCATCGTATACTGATCTGATTGCTGCAATAATTTCATCAGGAATCTCATATAATGAAAGTATGCTGTACATATGTGAGCGAGAGATTGAACCAAAGGCCTTGAAGAAGTCAACAAAGATAACAGTCTTGAACTGTCTTTCTTTTTTGATAACTCTTCAATTATCCTTCTAAGTGCCAAAATGGGCTCCATGGTCCCACGACCTTTATGGAACAGTATGTACTTAAAGGCTGTATTATTTTTAATAAATGTTTAATGTTCTTAATAATTTAATGATAATTATTTGGAATACAGTATTAGTTATCAAAGATTGATAGGCCTATCAGAACTGACAGTTTAATTGTTATATAGCCTAATGCTGTAATGTGATTATGTCACAAAGTTCGCAGTGATGCTGTGGCTGTGTGGTCGCATTGTGCGGCCCCTCCACTAAGTGTGGGTGCGTCCGCGGTGGTCGTCCTTGCACCGGGTGCAAACCGTCGGATGACGGCCGGTGTGGGAACCCCAACAACACATCGGCGTCCATCGCGACTACGAGGAACGTCGACCCGAACACGAGACCAAACAAACAAAACAAACCAAACAAACGAGACCAGCACTGGAAATGGAAGGATGACATCGGACTCTTCCTTGCTAACTCACAATCCGGATCCCGCAGCACCTCCCCCCCCCCCCCTCCTCTCCCATCGGGGCTATTGACATCCAACCGGTTGGAGGCTGCCTTCGATGGGCCGTGGCTTAATGCCCCCGGTTCGTCGACAGATCCAGACTGGGAGGCCCGCCACGCCCGCCTCACCCATGTAGTTTGCCGTCAGTACACTGTGCCGGGCGACAACGTTGGGCGCAAGGTGGCGGACGTGCTCGCTAGCGAGGTGGAGAAGTTGACCGAGGGGATCTACCCCTTGGAGAGACCGCTCTGTTTCCTCGCCACCACGTTCCAATGGGACCCCGACGTGGTGAAGGGGGCGGACATCCAACAGACCATCCTGCGCCGACTCGGGATGTGGGAACGGGAGGAGTTCCATCAGCTCATAGCTGAGGCGGAGCGCTGTAGTGCGAGATTCACGCGCTCCCTTCGCTCGGCCCCACCTAACACGGCCAGGACCTACAATAGGAAGATCCTGGCCGGATAGAACCGGTCTGCAGTCCGCCTCGTAACGGACCGGGACAGCGGCGGAGTACTGGCCCCCGAGTCCCAGGCTGAGGGGCAGCCGGCCGGTGTAACGGTTCGTGACTTCCTTGCCGCGAAACATCCGCCTCAGCTGGATGTCTCGCCAGAGGTGTTCGACCCATGCGACGAGTTGCCCCCTTCAAAGCGGTGGACATTACGGAGCAACTCGTCTTGAAGGTCTCTTGTTTCCTGAGTGGTAGCGCCGGGCCCATTAGTGGTGACGCTGAACTGTGGAGTGCGTTCCTCACCCGCTACGAGGCGCACACCGGCTTGGCTTGATGCCTCTCCAACTCGGTGGTCCCATGGGGGGAGATCTGGGCGCTCCGAGCGTGCCGCCTTGTCGATTTAGACAAGGAACCCTGCGTCCGGCCGATTGGGATTGGGGAAGTCCTCTACCGGCTCACCACTAACTGCCTCACCTCAGCCATTAAAATGGACTTTATAACAGAGTGTGGGGCGGACCAACTCTGTGCGGGAGTAAAGGCTGGTATTGAAGGCGCAGTCCACGCGATGTCGGCGATGTTCGAGCAGAACTCAACAGAATGTATGCTCCTCGTCAACGCCGCCAAAGCCTTCAACAGCCTGAGTCGCCCTGTGGCCCTGTGGAACGCGTGTGTTCACTGGCACTGGTGCTCCCGGTACCTGTACAACGCGTATAACGGCCACGCAGCCCTCTACCTACAGGGGTCTAGCAAACCACTGTGGAGTAGGGAGGGATATACGCAGGGCGACCCGGCCGCCATGCTGGGCTACGGCTGTGGGACTCTCCCCATGGTCCGCTCACTGAGGGAAGTCGGCAATACCCCTTCGATGCACCCTAGCGATCTGCCACCCTGCAACCCATCATCCGTTGACCCGCCATGCAGCGATCCGTCACCCAGAGACCCGCCACCCGACGACCCACCATCCGGAAACCTGCCATCTGGCGACCTGCCGCCTAGCGACCCGCAACCCTGCCACCCGCCACCTGCGGTTCCGCCACCCGGCTTTCCGCCACCCGGCGTTCCGCCACATGGCGTCCTGCCACCCGGCGACCCGCCACCCGGAGGAGCTGCGCCACCGTGGACCCTGAGTTGGCTACAAACCCGAGTCCACGAAGAGCTACCTGGTTGTGAAACCAGAGTTTGAGAGGAGCACGACGGAGGTGTTCGGGGATTCCGGAGTCCGGATCGTATCCAGCCACCGTTTCCTCGGCGGTTACGTGGGAGACTCCCAGGGACTGTGGAAGTTCACAGCGGAGAAGGTGACGGGGTGGGTTACAAGTATCGCTCAGCTCTCCGAAGTGGCTGCGGAGTACCCACAGACCGCCCATACCGGTATGTTCCACTGCATCCAGACGAAGTGGGACTACCTGCTTCGGGGGGTGGAGACTAGGGATGATGATCTGGCACCTATCCGCACTGAACTGTTGCGTCGCTTCATCCCGGCCCTCTTTGGGACTTCCCCCGGAACTGTGGATGAGGAGCTGGTCCTCCTCCCTGTCCGCCATGGGGGGATCGGGATTCGGGACCCCCTGATGTGGAGGGGTTACACTAGGGAGGCATCTCTATCTGGGACCGTTGGGGTGGTCGAGGCAATGACGACGGGCAGCCCCCTCAACGTTGCTGACCACTCTGGCTGTCTCGCCTCCGCGGTGGCTACTAGTCGCGTCGCCCAGGATGCTGCCTATAAGGCAGCGATGGAGTCCGCCGTCCAATCCGTCCCCGCCAAAAGGTGTCGTACTGTGGACCATATGGTGTCCCACAAGACGGGTGGGTGGCTGTCGGCGCAGCCCTGCGTGGTGGATAACACCGACCTGGCCCCGGAGGTGTTCCGCGACAACCTCACGCTGAGGTACGGCCTCATGCCGCCCGGCCTCACGGCAAAGTGTGAGGGGTGTGGGGAGCCGTATTCGACAACCCACGCCCTGAACTGTAAGTCGGGTGGCCTGATCATAAAGCGGCACAATGAGGTCCGTGACGTCTTTGGGGACCTCATCGCTTCTGCCTTTGGTGGTTCATGTGTACATCGTGAAGTCACGCTATGCACCGGCTACCTGGACAGAAGGGGCCGTGAGGTGGGGGGAGTTAGGGCTGATCTCCTGGCGAGGGGAGTCTGGACTGAGCAGAGGGTGGTGTCGTTTGATATCGCGATTGTAAACGCTGACGCCCCCTCATATGCTCACCGGTCCTTAGACTCTGTCCTCGAGCAGAGAGTCCGAGCCAAGAAGGTGCACTAAAGCGCGGTGTGCAAAGACAGAAGGTTCTCTTTCACTCCCCTTGTCGGAACCACCGACGGGGTGTGGTGCAAGAAGACTGATATCTTCATCAGCCACCTCGCTGAGACCCTTGTGGCTCGGCGGCAGGGGATGCGTGGCGGGAACGTGGCCTAGCCTGCGTTCTCGGGGGAGTTCGGAGGCGGCTTCAGTTTGCGCTCCTCCGCTCTAACTCCCTCTGTTTGCGTGGTGGCCGGCGTCCCTGGAGGGCGCTGGGCTTTGGAGATGGTGCGGGTCTGTGGGGGAATGACCTCGCAGACCAGTATTAATCCATGGTGCACCATTTTTACTTGTATGTCTAATTGGTTTGTCTTAATTGTATTGTTCTGATTGGTGGTGGGATGTTGGGTTGGTGCAGCTATATATTTAATTGTATATACAATTTTAATCTCTTAATTAATGTTTCAACACCTTTACGGAACCCATTCTGATTTCCAGGGAGCAGTCTCTCAATGGGATCCCTGATGCGATTTAATAGAATTCTATTGTACAGCTTTGCAGCAATTGAGATCAATGAGATTCCCCGAAAAGAACCATAGAGTGTGTAGGTTGCCCTTCTTGGGAACTGGCACCAACTTATTTGTTTTCTTTTCTTGTGGGACTCTTGTAGTTCGGCACATGTCTACTATGATGGGATAGATGAGCTTTACACACTCAGGTATTTTAAAGACCTCAGGGGGAACACCATCTACTCCACTGGCACGATGGTCTTAATGCTCTTTGCAGCAGCCTTCACTTCTGCAAAGGAGATATCACCAATGGGAATATCTGGGAGTACAGACTCAGACACTTTTACTTCTATAAAGTTATCAGGCAATACCCTGTCATTATTGAGGAGCTTTTCAAAGTGGGCTTTCCAACCATTGAGGCGATCGGCTGGTGATTCAGCCTTAACCTTGGTGGTTGGTCGGCTTTTTCGACCAGCAAGCAAGTTGATCGATCTCCATGCCTGGGATGATTGCCTGCTGTCGTCAGCATCATTGATGACATCAACCTGTTGGTTTATTAGCTCCTGTAAATTAACAGAGTACTGCATGTTCAGGGACCTAGATGCAGCCTTAACTGCATTCTTGGCCGCTGTAGTCTGTTTGAGTCGGAACTCTTTCTGTGCCTTGTAGAGGTCTGTGCCTTGTTTTGGCACTTCTGAATTTTGTTGTCAATCCAGGGGGTCCGTTTCCTGTTTCGAGGGTATACAGGAACTGTTTCTGCAGCTGCTAACTTAACTGCCTCTGTGAAGGCAGTATAGCCCTCACAGTGATCTGCCGCCTCAGAGGCAAGAACCTCATACCTGTTGCTCAGCTGTAGTGTGAAGCTGGATCTCACACTTGGCTGTTGCAACAGAGAGGACCAGTCATGCCGTGGCAAGGCAGATTTCGTTGTTCTACTAGCACGCAGACTAAGTCTTACCTTGGCCACAATAAGGCAGTGATCACTGGAGAAGGGTCGTAGTGTAAATGCATTACAGTCTTGTATAGAGCTCCTGTATTTCCTATGAAACAGGATATGGTCTATCTGGGATTTGTGACCACTGGGTCCACTATGAGTCCATAGCTTTCCAGTTCGCTTCTTAAACTGGGTTCCAGCCAAAAACAATCCATTTCCAGAGATAAAATCCTGAAGATGGACGGAATTTCGGTAATTCACCAGGTCGGGAATTCGGAAACACTATTGCTATAGACCCATGGCGATGTAGGTGATTGATGCAGACTTGCATTAAAGTCTCCCAGGAATGTTAAGAATGCATGCTGATCCAATCAATCAGTAGCTGCTTGTAGATTCTGGTAGAAATTTTCCATCTTCTCTACAGGGGCAACACTAGTTGGAAAGTAGCACACAATCAGAACCACCTTAGGAAACTTCTTAGCCAGTCTTCCAGAACATGAGAAGTGGCAACGGATGATGCGGTTAGAGATTTGGTCTATTTTGTCCAATGCTGCATGTGCAGTTGGATTCATCAATAAACCAATTCCACCATTGCCACTATCATCTGCTGAAGCGAGGGCGAGTCGCCAACCACCCCCCATGTCCTTAATCAGAACCTCATCAATCAGTCCAGTCTGTATTCGGTGCTCTTGAACACCCACTGCACTAAGAGAAAGCTTATCTGCCAAGGCAGTCAGCTCACCTTGTCGCATTGGGGACCCGAGTTTTAGGGTGTTTACTGATGCTAGTCTAGTGACTTGTCTCAGATTCACCAATGGCTTTGCTGGTCGCGGTGGAACATGAGAGTAGCCTCCAACTCCAGAATCCCTCTCCCCCTCACAATCTGGCCTCCCTGGTGACCCAGGGTTTGGGCCAGAAAGGTCATCAGGAAAGGGACTCAAATAATTGTTTGCCGCTCTCTCTCCAGTAGGGGGTGAGACAGGCAGCGGGTCAGGAGATAACTGACGCCTGTGAGGCCGATTGTGTCCAGTCATTCCACTGGTCTCTAGTGGCTGGACCTCCGCATTACTAATGTAATCCATAGTGGGGCTTGGGGGGTGCTTTTTTGTCAAGTCAGGCAAATACCACACCCTGGTTTGCCATTCCACAGGGTGGGTGTCGCAGTGGAGTCAGATATGAGGCACATCACCCATACCTACTCTGGCGCAAATGACCCACCATTGGCTGTGCATGCCCTGTACCCCTGCTGCCAGGTGCAGGTCGCAGTGAAGTGCACTCAGAGTGGACATGAGAACATTCTACTCCTGACCAGCCATTGGTAGATCACCATCTGCCTGGTCAGGCCATATACCCCTGCAGCCAAGTATATGGGTCCTTAATCCAGGACCAAGGGCGTCCTTAAAGATGCGGATGATCTAGCAAATGTCATGGGTGATAGGGAGTTGTGGCGGTGCAATTTTGTTGACAAGCCGGCACAGCATTCTTAAAAGTGCAGCTGCAATGCAGCATGCCGATCCTAGTAGTAGTAATAAGGGCGTCCTTATCCCAGAAAGAAGGTGGTCCTAGTTATAGGACCAGATTTGCCCTAGTAAGAGGGTCTATGCAGCTACAGGTGGCACCTCCTTTATGCTGCATGGAGGTGGCAAGTTTTCTTGATCAATGACCTAGAATACCTGACCTGACCTGACCTGGGTCTGGTCCTGGGTCCAGAAGTCCTGGGACTTCTATTATATAGATTACAATAGAGTGGTCGGTCAATTTGCATTTCTGTTAACTTTACATCTTAATGATTTTTTTTCGATATAAGGCTGTCAGTTGACATTCCAGATAGATTTTAGATTTTAGATTTTCCATTTTTGTTAATAACTACTCGAGGTAACAAATTGGTTTTCTGGGTGGTGAAGTGCCGCAAGGATTGCTCCCGTAACACAATGAGGAAACTAATTCCAATGTCCATATCTAAATAATACATCCCCTGGAAATACGCTTGTAGCAGGGTGTGAAGTGGCTCTATATGATGATAGAAGCTGCTTTGATTTGCGGAATTTTTCTGATGAGCAATCTTGACGGATTTACCAAGTGGCTTCATAAACGTTTCTGCTGAGGGTGATACTCGGAGACCATCTTGTGCTCAATACCCCACCAATTTGAGAAAGCTGTAAATTCTGCAAAGTTAAAGGGTGGACCATTTCCATAATTATTGTATATTTCACCCAGTGCATTGAGAAATGATGTTGTTGATGTCGAACTAACAATCTTAGCTGCAGTGAATCGAGACATATTGTCATTGACTACCAGAATGTGGTTATTATCTAGCATCAGCAGGCAAGAAGTCAATGTTTACTTACATCTTGCCAGGCCATGATGGGTGTATTTCAGGAAGTTGCTGGTGCAGTATATCCCTTGCGAGTATATCCCAGACAGCTGACTGCTCTGGCATGAATGAACTTCCACCATTGTAAATAAACTGGGAAAT
Source organism: Nemertoderma westbladi (assembly GCA_032718475.1). Lineage (NCBI taxonomy): Eukaryota > Metazoa > Xenacoelomorpha > Nemertodermatida > Nemertodermatidae > Nemertoderma > Nemertoderma westbladi. The sequence goes on along the minus strand of JAUCBJ010006999.1, from coordinate 4,110 downwards.
CAGAAGTGTGATTGCAGACACCATATGAGACTCGACATTCCTGGGTGACCACTTTAGTTAACGTTATCAACTGCCAGTGCCCATAGGAACTAAGGTAAGATTATGCAATCATTCTTTAAAATGAGTCCCACATAAGAAATCAGTAGAGATTATAAGAATGAACCATAGGGTTGTAGTTCCTGTGAGAGCAAGTATCCACATTTAGTAGAATCAGTGAAGAGTAAAAGTGTTCTATCTCGTATTGTCTCTTGTATGGTGCTTTCTCTGGAAATTGATTCCGTATAGGGGAGGGGGAATACTGAAGCAACCAAATTGGATCCTTCCCTGGGTTCAAAATCACAGACAAGCCAGATTGATGAGCATCCACGAAGAGGTATCTAGGGAGGTGTGAATCAAAGAAATGCAGTGTTGCATTGTCATGGAGCTTTTTACCCAGTCTCTGAAATTCCTGTTAACATTGCAAAGTCCAGTTGAATCGCTTCTTCTTTTAGTTCCTGGAGATAGGTTGTTTTATTCTCCAGGCCAAATTTGGAATAAAATCTGTTGGAATAAAATTTGAGCTAGCCTGAATCATGCACAGGAATGATATTATATCTTGTTTATTGCTGGGTGGCATTGCATTCACAAGAGCTTCCAACTTGGCTGGATCTGGGTGGATTCTGTGTTGTGACACTATCATACCCCAGAATGGAATGCTGCCCTTTCCAAAGTAACACTTATCCGGGATACTGCAATAAGTGCTTCGCTATGATGGATATAATATATTGGTGGCTATGATCAGATAATCATGAACTACATGAGTATATGGAATGCTTGCAAAGAGTGGTCACAAGGCTTTATTACGTTACCAGAGGCTAATTTTGTACCCATGGTGAGTGAGGTGTAGCGGTGAAGTCGATGCTCATCATTGAAAACAATAATATATAGCAACTCAGGAACCAGATCCTAGTTGGTGGAATGCTGACTTAAATTCCAATTTTGAAAAGAATTTAGACCCAGATAGCTGTGCAGTGTGCATATATATTTATTTATTTCTATTTCTATTTATTTCTATTTATTTATTTATCGCAATTGGTTGACTCAAAGAACATTAACATTTATAATCATACAATCACTACTAGTGGGTAAGTAAGTTTTTTTAATTTTTATGGATAATGTTGATGTGATGTTTTTTTTTTGATTTTGGGGGTTGAGCTTTGAGAAGAGTTGGCTGTAGCGGGGGCTAGTGTAGCCAACTCTTTTCATCATCCAATTGGATGGGGGGGGGGGGGGGGGGGGGGGTTACGGTGGGGTAAGGGGTTTATGGCTCGTCTTTCCAACCAAGTATGCCATTTTTATTCTTATAACTTTGTTTTGATATAAAATAGATATATTAGCCTGTTTTTTACCATATTTATTTATTATATTATTTTAACATTAATAATGCTTAGCAATTGTTATTGTTATTATTATTTTTAAATTTCGTTTTATATGAGATTTATTCTTTATTTATTTATTTTTTTTATGAATTGACTTTTATTATTTGTCATTATTTTAATAAGTTTTTTGTTTCGATGTTATTTTAGTTCATGTAATAATATTTTTTTTAATTTATTTCCCAGTGATTTTTTCGATAAACTCTTTTTAATACTATTATCTAACGCGTTCCAGACAATGGCACCGTGATATTTGAGTGATTTATGTGTCTGTGTCAGTCGGGTCCGTTTTATGTAGTAATTTTGACTTGCAGTTGATCGTGTATTGTGTGTGTGTACTGTAGATGTTTGATGGAATAGGGAGGTGATAAAATCTTGTTTTTTGTTGTTGTGTATTTCCCACATTAATTTAGCTGTTTCTAGGAAGTGTAGTTGTTCAATAGGGAGTATATTAAGTTGTCTGTAGAGTGGTAGTGCGTGTTCACGGTAGTGACTGAAGGTGATCGCTCTCAACAGTTTATTAATTTTGGTTTTGATGGGTTTAATATGAGTTGTTTTGGCGTTCCCCCAGATCACTATCCCGTAGTTAATATATGGCTGTATCAATGAGCAGTAGAGAAGTTTTAGTATATGTTGTGGTAAAATATGACGTAATTTGAAGAATATACCTGAAGATTTTGAAATTTTCTTTAGAACATACGCGCAGTGGCTTTTCCAAGTTAATTTTTTATCTATCCAGATTCCTAGAAATTTTGTGGTATTTACATTTTGAATTGGTAAATTATGTATCTTAATGTTGTGGTTGTTGACTTTTTTCTTGTTTGTAAAAAATAAATATTCTGTTTTTTTTAGGTTTAATGATAGCTGGTTATCCGTTAGCCAATTGTCAACTTTGTCGAGTTCTAGATTTACAGTTTCAGTGAGTAATTTAATGTCGGTGTGACTGTATAGTAAGTTTGTGTCGTCCGCAAATAGAGTAGAGAGCAGTAAGGTACATTTCGGTAAGTCATTTATGTAGATTAAAAATAAAGTAGCGCTTAGAATGGCCCCTTGTGGGGTTCCACAGGGGGCCAGTATCGGTTCGGAGTAAGTGTTGCCTATATTAACAGTGTGTGTTCGGTTGTGTAGGAAGCTGGTCAGTAGTTTATGTGGAATACCTCGGATACCGTAGCTATTTAATTTATTTAATAGGATATCGTGTTGTAGGGTATCGAAGGCCTTTTTAAGGTCCAGTGATATCAGATATGCAGATTCTTGTAGTTCTAAAATGTTTAAGAGTCTTTCTGTAATAGTAAGTATGGCGTCTGTGGTTGTTGAGTTTTTTCGAAATCCGTATTGGTTCGGAGAGAGTATTGAGAATTTTTCTAGGTAAGATACAAGTTGTGAGTTTATTACACGTTCAAAGAGTTTACTAAATACAGGTAGTATGGAAATCGGTCTGTAATTATTTTTGTCAGTAGGTTCACCGGATTTGAAAACGGGTGTTATTTTTGCTGATTTAAGAGTGGATGGAAACGAACCGTATTTAATAGAAATATTAATAAGATATGTCAGATGAGGTGCGAGGTCGTATGCTGCTAATTTTACTAAGGATATAGGGAAACTGTCGTTCGTTGAACTAGAGTTGTTTAGGTCCAGTATATTGTAAATAGTTTCGACGTTTGAGGTTGGGATGAGTTGGAATGAGTTTGGTTTATTATGGTGTATGTAGCGAGTCGGGTTTCTGTGGGAAGCTGGTATGTCCTGTGCTAGTCGAGTCCCTATTGTGGCAAAATGGGTATTGAAAATACTGCAGATCTTCCCCGGGTCAGAGGTCTCACTTTTATTTCCAATATCGTCGGTTAAAATTAATTTTTTTGGTGAAGTTCTTGTTTTTGATCGATTTAAAGCTGAATTTATAGTGTTCCATGTTTTTCGCATATTATTTTTGTTTTTTTGGAATTCATTTTCATAATATGATTTTTCTGATAATTTTAGTATTTTGGTGTATTTATTTCGATATTTTTTATATTTTATTTCTTTTTCACTGGTCCTATTTTTGCAGAGGGATTCGTACATTTTGTTTTTTTTAATTGATGATTTAATTAATCCTATAGTCATCCACGGTTTTTTTGAAAGGTGTTTTTTTTGTACTTTGGTTTTCGGTAGGTGCGTATTTGCAATTTTTTCAAAATTGTTGTAGAATTCATTAAATTTGTTTTCATTACTTATGTTTTCATTTTTGTATGACCATGAGTTTGCTTTTTGTAGGTCTCTAATAAAATTATCCTTGTTAAATTTCGAATAATCATAGGTATATCCGTTATCAGGTGTATTAAAAAACACGGAGTAATTTTGAATAGTTAAAAATGTGCCAAGATGATCAGTCGTACCCACCTCAGCCAAAAAAACACCAGGGGTTAATATTTTATCGTGTATATTAGTAGATATATGGTCAATTAGGGTTTTGGAGTAGGGGGTTATTCTAGTGGGGACCTTAATTAATTGTTGGTAGGAGTAGGCTTCGAGTGTTTGTAGGTATTTGATAGCGTTATTGGATTTTTGTAGAAGATCTACATTGAAATCGCCAGTTAGTATTATATCGAGATTTTGGATTGCTAAATCATAGAGAATATTATTTATGTTTTCTAGATAATCATTCAGTTCACAAGATTGCGGCCGGTAAATATTTCCAATTAAAATCTGTTTTTTTGTT